>JAWQFJ010024637.1:40000-42500 GCA_034096865.1 Theodoxus fluviatilis | reverse complement strand
CGGTCCAATTACTTGGGGCAGCCAAGTGTTCTCTTCTGGCCAAGAAAAATCAATCTAGTCCTACCCTAACAGGTAACCAAGTATTAATCCGATTTATTTAAGAATTGAAGCATACATTGGCTTAAAAACTGTGTGGACACAATGATGTGGCCTTGCAGGCAGCCTCCAAACTGCTTGTTTAGTTTTTCTGACTCTCATAATGATATTGCATTCATGTTTAATGCTTAACATATTTCAAAAGTAAGTCATGCTGATATTTATTTGACTGGCGTGATTACTGTAGTGAGGAAAACACTTTTTCAGGCCAGTGGATCTCGCTTTAGAGCAAGTGAATTTTCAATCTACGTGCCTGAATGGGCAAGCGATTTTGAGAGGCGTTGGACACTGGCTTAAATTTGTAATGAACAGAGTAAAGCAGGGTACATGCAGGATCAATTTCTTATTCCCTGGACATGTTTGTAAGGAGAGCTACCTATTTTTAAAAAAATGTTTCCAAAGCAGGATTTCAGAAAGATCTTGGGGTTGTTGAATGCATGGATGAAGTTACATAGTGCAGGTATGTTTTATGATTGTTCACAGAAGCTCAGTTTTGAGTATAGTATACCAGTAGACAGTGTGTGGAGGTTAGGGATGAACCTAGTGGAAATGTCACTCATTTTAGGTCGGAGGTTAATTATGCTACACGTGTATACAGACAACACAGTCAAATATCAACATTTAAACAAAAGTTTTAATCACAGTAGAAAATCATAACAACAAGAAGGGCAAAGCCCATACGACTCACATGCTTGACCTTGACCTTTACATGACCTTGACCTTCAGGTGACCTTCAAGGTCAAGGCCAATCAACTACACCTAGCAATGACATCATGCACTAAGAACTGCTTTACACATTTTTCCTACCAAATTCCATGTGACCTTGACCCAAGGTCAAGGTCATGCAACACAAAGCTGTTAATTCAAGACATAGGAAGCACAATGGTGCTTATTGGCACTTTCTACCATGAGATATGGTCACTTTTAGTGGTTCACTACCCCATTTTGGTCACATTTCATTAGGGTCAAAGTGACCTTGACCTTGATGATATGTGACCAAATGTGTCTCATGATGAAAGTATAACATGTGCCCCACATAATTATTAAGTTTCAAACAGTTATCTTCCATAGTTCAGGGTCAAGGTCACTTCAAAATATGTATACAATCCAACTTTGAAGAGCTCCTGTGACCTTGACCTTGAAGCAAGGTCAACCAAACTGGTATAAAAAAATAGGGCTTACTTTTCCCTATATACCATGTATAGGTGAGGTATCCAATCTCAAAAACTTCAGAGAAAATTGAGAAAATGTGAAAATTGGCTGTTTTTTAGACAACATTTATGGCTCCTGCGACCTTGACCTTGAAGCAAGGTCAAGTCACTATGTATGTTTTTTGAGGCCTTGTCATCATACACCATCATGCCAAATTGGGTGTTGATAGACTTAATAGTCTCCGAGAAAAATCCAACGTTTAAGTTTTTTACGCCCAGACGGACGGACGACACGGGTGTTTCCAAAGCAGGATTTCAGAAAGATCTTGGGGTTGTTGAATGCATGGATGAAGTTACATAGTGCAGGTATGTTTTATGATTGTTCACAGAAGCTCAGTTTTGAGTATAGTATACCAGTAGACAGTGTGTGGAGGTTAGGGATGAACCTAGTGGAAATGTCACTCATTTTAGGTCGGAGGTTAATTATGCTACACGTGTATACAGACAACACAGTCAAATATCAACATTTAAACAAAAGTTTTAATCACAGTAGAAAATCATAACAACAAGAAGGGCAAAGCCCATACGACTCACATGCTTGACCTTGACCTTTACATGACCTTGACCTTCAGGTGACCTTCAAGGTCAAGGCCAATCAACTACACCTAGCAATGACATCATGCACTAAGAACTGCTTTACACATTTTTCCTACCAAATTCCATGTGACCTTGACCCAAGGTCAAGGTCATGCAACACAAAGCTGTTAATTCAAGACATAGGAAGCACAATGGTGCTTATTGGCACTTTCTACCATGAGATATGGTCACTTTTAGTGGTTCACTACCCCATTTTGGTCACATTTCATTAGGGTCAAAGTGACCTTGACCTTGATGATATGTGACCAAATGTGTCTCATGATGAAAGTATAACATGTGCCCCACATAATTATTAAGTTTCAAACAGTTATCTTCCATAGTTCAGGGTCAAGGTCACTTCAAAATATGTATACAATCCAACTTTGAAGAGCTCCTGTGACCTTGACCTTGAAGCAAGGTCAACCAAACTGGTATAAAAAATAGGGCTTACTTTTCCCTATATACCATGTATAGGTGAGGTATCCAATCTCAAAAACTTCAGAGAAAATTGAGAAAATGTGAAAATTGGCTGTTTTTTAGACAACATTTATGGCTCCTGCGACCTTGACCTTGAAGCAAGG
Organism: Theodoxus fluviatilis; assembly: GCA_034096865.1. NCBI lineage: Eukaryota > Metazoa > Mollusca > Gastropoda > Cycloneritida > Neritidae > Theodoxus > Theodoxus fluviatilis. The sequence goes on along the minus strand of JAWQFJ010024637.1, from coordinate 40,036 downwards.
TCAAGTCACTATGTATGTTTTTTGAGGCCTTGTCAT
>JAWQFJ010024637.1:12500-35000 GCA_034096865.1 Theodoxus fluviatilis | reverse complement strand
TGATGCATATAATCCTCTGTGTGACTGCGTTAGCTTCGGTTCAACATCTACAACGGGCCAAGGCAAAAACAAAAAGTATTTGCAGGAACTTCCCTTCCAACTTGTCTACTTTATTATTTCTTCACTCACTACATTCAAATCCAGTCCCAGACTTAGGGAATATATAACAGTGTCAGGTCTTCCCTGTAACAATGTCAGCTGAAGATCACAACACTTAACCTACTCCAACTTCAAAAGTTCAGAGCAGCCGCAAAGAAAGTGGCTGACTACTGATACTAAGAGATTGGGAATCCATACAGACTCTCAGAAAATTTGAGAATGCCAGAAATTGCAGGTTCTCAAGGCGCTGTGCAGACTCTGAGAAAGTGGCAGCAGATGCATTGGTGGAGACTCAAAGATCGTCCAAGAGATCCTCGGCATCAACGGCGCTGCCAGAACCAGACTGGGCAGAGTTATTCGAGGTGCTCTTCCTCATGCTGGCTCTTCCTGTACTGCCGGCACTGCAAAGACAGGAAGTGAATCAGCATGCATGCAGTGTTAGGAGGAAAACTCAACCAACCCTTCTTTTATTTTCTGCCAACCCAAAACTTTTTTTTGATCATGCAAAAAAGAAGAAAAAACAAAGAGAAAGAAATTTACTTTGAACTATGAACTGCATGCTGTCCAATCTTCCCTGTCCTATGAGCGCTCAGGGAATTCACTACTCTACCCATTGACAACAAAGCATTTTCAGTGAGCGCTCAGGAAATTCACTACTCTACCCATTGACAACAAAGCATTTTCAGTGAAAGAAGGTTTGGTTTACATTCAATCTGGCCTCTTCTATTAAAAGAATAAGAAAAAAGTTCAGGCTAACCCCCTCTACCTCCCCCCTCATTTTCCCCCCCATATTAGCCAAACCACAGCGTTTTTGTTTGTGGCCTTAACAGGAATACACTTTAGCTACCATTCTAATGGGGTACTTTTATGACAGCCATTCATTAACATTATTATTTTCACAAAAACTCTGCAAATACCAACTTTGTTATGCTTTTTGTCTCAGATTTTTCAGAAGCAGGGTATACATTTTCCTTCACCTGCGCACTGTGGAGCATCCTTACTGCATTGGTATGGCCAGTATTGAGAATGAGGGGCATTCTAGACAAAAAGCAACTATGGTGAGACATCCATGACTCTGTTCACACATCCATCACTATATACACTGTCTTTTACTCCTCTGTCTCCCCCCCCCCCCCTCCTCTCTCTCTCTCTCTCTCTCTCTCTCTCTCTCTCTCTCTCTCTCTCTCTCTCTCTCTCTCTCTCCACTTCCGGCTCGCTCGCTGACCAGACGAGACGTGTTAACATCGCTCCGCCAAAAGTTTGCCGGTTCGTCAGAATAGTGTGTATGAAATGCCAGTATCTGGACTACCAGGTGTTGTTGAGGCCTTGCTTTCCACACTGCTTGTTTCTGAGGAGCTGTCCTCTTGGAAAGTTGCTGCTGAGAATGAAACTACGGTCGTAGTGCTTCGCTTTGTGCGTCAGGGCGGCCAGCCATCTTCCCTAGCGCGTTCCACCGGCTGCTGGAGAAGAAAACCACCAGCACAAGTGCGGCGAGATCAACAACGACGCCAAGAGCACATCAACAGGCTTGGTGAGCAGTCACGATTTGATTCTCTCACTTCTACTCACTTCGATGTTGAAAATAGAGAAAATTCTAACATTTTCAAATATAGCAAACCTCCTGCCGAGATTCGCAAGCCCGGCGAGAGGATTGTGCGTTTCATGCTGACGCGGGCGAGGACATCGACGCGCCGCCAGCCGTGTATCTTGTGTCCTCTGACACACTGTGTTCTACTGCAGAAAACCCTCCAACATTGCAATCACATGAGGAGTTTGCAGAAACCGTCAGGAGGAAACCCAGGGAAGCGATCCCGCAGCTCCGGGAGAAGGAAGCCGCACAAGCTGCCAGAGATGAGCTGGATCACCCTTCACCAGAGTTTTCTAATGAGCCCGACTGCGGAGGGGGGCGCGGAGAGGGAGGGGGGTGGCCGTGGTGTCGTCTCCCCATCAGATCGCCCCATTCCGTCCTGTTCCGACAGGAGAGAGAGACAATGGCCTGCTACTCCCAGACTGCCTATGCAAGTCCGTCCACCAGACACAGTCCCAGTCCGAGGCTCTGAGTGCGGCAGTAGCCATGGAGATGGCGACAGACTAACCTCGAGACAACAGCAGCCAAGGCGGACAGCACGGAAGCCATGATTCGCGTGTCGTTGCATGACTCTCGCTTGTCTCCGCGTACGCGCCTCAGTCAAGACTTGTTGCCAGTCTTGGAAAATATGTCCAACTGATTTTGTTCTTTTGATGTATTATCATTCTGCAACAGGCCTGAAGGCCTACGCAATAAATATTTTGTTCGTTCGTTCGTTCGTTCTCTCTCTCTCTATTGTCTCTCTCTCTCTCTCTCTCTCTCTCTCTCTCTCTCTCTCTCTCTCTATTGTCTCTCTCTCTCTCTCTCTCTCTCTCTCTCTCTCTCTCTCTCTCTCTCTCTCTCTCTCTCTCTCTCTCTCTCCCCACATGCTGAATCTGACCTCTGTTCTATGATCTTTTGTAAAAATGGCTCTTTCCCTTATTATTTTTCTTGATGTTGGTAGACTGAAGCTAGAAGAAGACAAATCGATTCCAATGAAAAATTCCAAAGCTCAGGCCAGCGCTTGGGTCATTCCATGATACCCCACCTGCTGTCTGGAGTCTTGGATGACACTCTGGGGAGCACTGGTGCTGCAGGTGTCTGCTTCTTGGTGGTTCTCTGTCTGGGAGCTCTGAAAGAGAAAACAACAGTGCTGCAGCAGGCTGATCACATGGATGCAGTGAGAAAAGGATGAACATCAGAAAGGCCCCAGAGAGTGTCCACTTTATCAAAGTGCATCACATGAATGTGGCAGGAGTAACAGTAACACCATCGACTAATCAAATGAAACAAAAAAGTAAGGTACAAAACTTCAGCTCAGCATTCAAATACTTCCCACTGCTTTATTGTATAGGCAGTATAGGTATTCCTTTGTATTTTAACAAAACTGGAAGAAATTAGAGATGCTGTTAATTGCCACCTCGTACAAAAATGCTTCACTACTTAACAAATGATCAACACGAGATGCAAAGCAATAAGCAATACTCATGTGCCACTAATGGAGATAAGCAAGTTTCTTGTCTTGTACTGGTTAGTAGTGGGGAGGCAGATGTTTTGCGAAACCTGGGTAATCAGGCTTCTCATTATCACCAGTTACAATCCACAGGCACAACAGGCCGCACACACAATCCTCCACAAAGACTTCAAGTACCTTCTGACAACTCTGGATGTGGACGGCGAGTCCCTGTCATCAGGAAACAGAGCATCTTCTGCTGATGAGGGAGGAGCGGGGACGGTGGCTTTTTTCTGGCGCTTGGTGGGAGACTGTAACAGTGCAGCAGACAGTGAATGCATGGTCTCTGGCTCTCCAGTGCAGCAGGCAGTGAATGCATGGTCTCTGGCCCTACAGTGCAGCAGACAGTGAATGCATGGTCTCTGGCCCTCCAGTGCAGCAGGCAGTGAATGCATGGTCTCTGGCCCTACAGTGCAGCAGGCAGTGAATGCATGGTCTCTGGCCCTACAGTGCAGCAGACAGTGAATGCATGGTCTCTGGCCCTCCAGTGCAGCAGACAGTGAATGCATGGTCTCTGGCCCTACAGTGCAGCAGACAGTGAACGCATGGTCTCTGGCCCTACAGTGCAGCAGGCAGTGAATGCATGGTCTCTGGCCCTACAGTGCAGCAGACAGTGAATGCATGGTCTCTGGCCCTACAGTGCAGCAGGCAGTGAATGCATGGTCTCTGGTCCTACAGTGCAGCAGACAGTGAATGCATGGTCTCTGGCCCTACAGTGCAGCAGACAGTGAATGCATGGTCTCTGGCCCTCCAGTGCAGCAGACAGTGAATGCATGGTCTCTGGCCCTACAGTGCAGCAGGCAGTGAACGCATGGTCTCTGGCCCTACAGTGCAGCAGGCAGTGAATGCATGGTCTCTGGCCCTCCAGTGCAGCAGCAAAGTACAAGCACTTGCCTAAGAGAGAGAATGACTGACAGACAGAAAGAGAAAGAACACACACACATGCACATACAACACACAAACACACACACATGCACATACAACACACAAACACACACACACACACACACAAACACACACACACACTAACACACACACACACACACAATTATACACATCCAAGCAAAAAGATGCGCAAGATTCACACATGAACAGATGCATACAGAACAGATAGGAACAAAAAGAGGAAGGCTAAAACACAGAGACAAAGAAAGTGGTGGGACTGATGTAATGTGTTTTAATACAGATCAGACAGCCTGAAAGTTTTCCTTAGATGAACCAAACAATTGGCAGTACATTGTGCGAAAGAAGCCAAACTTACTACTGGTTCATCATCCGTATTTTCTTCACTCTCGTCATCATCCCTGAATAAAAAAAGATCAGATGAAAATAAAATTCAAGGTGTATCAATTTTGACACTACAATTACAAAAGAGTACCAGAAGCACATGCGCACACACACACACATGCACACGTGCGAGCATGCACACATGCACAAACATATATACCACACACACACACATGCGCACACATACACACACACATGTGCACACACCCATGCGCGAGCACACATGCACCCATGCGCGAGCACACACACATGCACAAACATATTCACAACACACACACATACACACACACAGTACACACACACACAAATACACACACACATACACACACACACACACACACACACAATTTCAATGGATAATGCCATGAGATGAGGGAAAAGCCCCATGTGTAGAATCTAACAGCTTTCAAGACATAAGCCTCTAGTGAATGGAACAACAATCCCTTTGACTAGCCCTATTTCCAATAAGTTTATATTCCGCCATCAAAACTCCAGTTGCAAACAGATACAGCAGCATTTTCCTGGCCCCCACATCTGAGGCTCATCCCCCAGAACCATAAATATATGCTAATCAAAGGAAATTGGAAGGGCACTTTGGTTTTGTGTCTATTTCACTGATCATATGCAATGTCCATTCAGTCGGTTCTTGTGATCTTCTTCTTCTTCTTGTCGTTTGCAGCGGCTATACTGTCAATCCGGCATGGGTGATGAATGACGTCGTTTTCTCCAACTCGTCGCGACTGCCATATAATTTGGTCTGCAGGGGAGTTGGTGACGGCCACACTTCCTTCCTTTCTTCTTCAAGTAAGGGTCAACTCTGGAGGATGTGTTCTGCTGTTTGGTCTTCCAGACCACATATGCATGTTGGTGATGGTGCCAGCCTGGACTTTCGGTTCATGTGAGCATTGAGCCTATTGTGGCCGGTGCGCAGCCTGATAAGTACGACCTGCTGCTCTCTGGACATCAAGTAGTAGTCGTCTCTGTTTGTCCTCGGCCTCATCAATGCCTTGATGATGGTCTTTTGCTCAGTATAGCTGACACTATTTTCAAGTTGTTCTTCCTGGGCTCCTTCTTTCGCCAGCTTGTCTGCCCTTTCGTTTCCTGGAATCCCACAGTGGGCTGGTATCCACTGGAGAACAATTCTTCTGGTTTGTCCGGCCCTCTAAAATGCTTTGGTCAGCTGGGAGAGTTTTCCGTTCTCTAGGGCCTGGAGGACTGAGAGGGCGTCTGAGAGGAAGACTACTTGGTAGCATGCGTCTGGGGAATCCTGAACCATGCAGGCCACCTGCATGAGTGCTTCCGCTTCTGCCCTGTAGTTTGTGCAGTGCTTGCCTGTGGCAACACTGGCTGTGGCTGTATGTCCCCCAGGGAACCGAATCAGGATGCCAGCACATCCATTGGATACGGCGTTTGTTGCTGATCCATCAGTGTAAGCGTGGATTCACGCCTCCTGTGGGTACTGTTCGTCCATCATGGCTAGGGTAAGTGCCCGCCGAGCAGTGTCAACCTGGCTGTCTCCTGAGGCAACATATGGAACGCTGGTGCAGATCTGGATGTCTGTTTTGCCCGTTGTCCAGGGGCTCTTCCCCGGTGATCAGAGGGAGAGTGTTCTGGGGGAGGACTTCCTTGTACTGTCGAGAAAGTCTCTTGCTCTCATGGACAAAGCTGCTCCGTTTGAGCCAGTTCTTGGTGAGGTTGCTCAGCCTGTGCTTCATGGGGTGGTCAGGTATGCACTTGAGCTTCTCAGCCTCTACCATAATCTTGGCTTCTCTCCTCTGGCTGAGAAACTGGATTGCTGTAAGCTTCTCCATTTCCTTGATGGGCGTGGATTTCATTGCACCAGTGATCAGTGATAAATGTGTTTCTACAGCAGACACTGCCCACTTTTTGTCCTAATTTTGACATTTATAACTCCTGTAAGACCACCAAAAAAACACCAAAGCCAGGAACACTCTTCCTATTACCTTTGACTGGCCTTATCATGGTTCTATCCTGGGGAATGTGCCTCAGCAGGTCCACTCTGATCAAACTTCTCAACATTCCAGGAAAAAACTAAAAGTACAATTCATGTTTTAACGTACAGAGTCACAGGGGGGGGAAAAAAAGTGGGACCACATGCGAGGACTGAACCCACCACCTTTCGGTTAGCGTATGAAATGCTTTGCCAGCTGAGTTGCCTTGGTCTGCATTGTCTTCTCCTGTCTACACTGCCCTGTATAAGTGGCTGCCGTTTTGGTCCTAAATGCTTTGATTACCTAAATAACTGGATTTACTTCTTACAATTTTTGTCTTATATCTCAGGAAATGGGGTTTATGAGACCATGAAATAATGTTTGTAGCAACAATAATTTACACTGAAAGTTGCAGCTAAATCCACATTCTGATATCTGATACAACGGTATTGAAAAGCTGTGGGTCTTGACTTACTTTGATGGCTTAGCTTTGGGTGGTTTTTTCTTTGGAGTTTCGGGCTCACTGTCTTCCTCCTCCTCTACTCCAGCATGTGTTCCACCTGCCAAGGTTGATGTTGCCACAGTCAGCACAAACAACACCACAATGACATGCGTTCCGCCTGCCAAGGTTGATGTTGCCACAGTCAGCACAAACAACACCACAATGACATGCGTTCCGCCTGCCAAGGTTGATGTTGCCACAGTCAGCACAAACAACACCACAATGACATGCGTTCCGCCTGCCAAGGTTGATGTTGCCACAGTCAGCACAAACAACACCACAATGACATGCGTTCCGCCTGCCAAGGTTGATGTTGCCACAGTCAGCACAAACAACACCACAATGACATGCGTTCCGCCTGCCAAAGTTGATGTTGCCACAGTCAGCACAAACAACACCACAATGACATGCGTTCCACCTGCCAAGGTTGATGTTGCCACAGTCAGCACAAACAACACCACAATGACATGCGTTCCACCTGCCAAGGTTGATGTTGCCACAGTCAGCACAAACAACACCACAATGACATTTGATAGAGGTGTCCATAACTTGGCACAACAGCCAAACCAGTCTTACCTGACAACAACAGAGCCTGGCTTGATAGAGGTGTCCATAACTTGGCACAACAGCTAAACCAGTCTTACCTGACAACAACAGAGCCTGGCTTTATGTCACAAAAGCCAAACCAGTCTTACCTGACAACAACAGAGCCTGGCTTGATAGAGGTGTCCATAACTTGGCACAACAGCCAAACCAGTCTTACCTGACAACAACAGAGCCTGGCTTGATAGAGGTGTCCATAACTTGGCACAACAGCCAAACCAGTCTTACCTGACAACAACAGAGCCTGGCTTTGTGTCCAGTACTTAAAGGAATGATGAAAGATAAAAAAAAGGTTTTCCTTTTCCTCAACTTTCTTCTCTTTCTAAAAAACAAAAACAACCCAGAAGACAATGGAATGTTAAAACAGATTCAAAGTAACCCCCCATCATTGGGATTTGTATCCTCCTAATGGTCTGTTTTTCAGAAACATTACAATTGTCTAAAGTTCTGTTAGTTTTTAGGTAGAGCTTGTTTGTTTATTGGCCACAATGACAACTTATGGCAAATGCAAGCATTCTGCTGCTTCAAATGACTTGAAAGTTCTCATAGCTTTGCAGAAACAAACACAGATCTCTCTCAGACCCCTAAGGTTGTGGTGACTTTAACCCGCCCAACCCTTTTTTTCACCCTGTCAACCCTAAACTTTTATCCAAACATGGAAAAAAAAGGAAGAAAGGAAAAAAAGGAAAAAGAAAAGAATAGAAAGAAAAGAAATTGATGATGAAACAAAGCACTGCATGCTGTCCCATCTTCCTTGCTCTATGAGCACTGAGGGAATCCAATATCTAAGTTACAGAAAGTGCTTGAAGTGAAAGTTGGTTGGGTTTGTGATCAATCTGGCCTCTTCTGAAAAGAAGAAGAAAAAGGTTCAGGCCGACCTACTGACCTTATTGTTTTTCCCCCTGTTACCTTAAACACAACTTCTTAAAATGTTGCCTACATGTAACTAGTCAAAGGTATGTGTGCCTCGTTTCACATTCATTACTGCTGTGCACTCAGCTTGTGGGTGTGGCAACTCACCATTGTCTGCAGCCAGAGTTCCAGACCCTCCCTCCGCCACTGAAACAGCAACGAATTGTAGATCTTGACACAAGTTACAATGTTGCAAGCCTCTCTCCATCCATGCAAAAGTAACGCAATGTTCACCCCCATCCCCATACCACATACATCTATTCAGTTTTGTACAGTGAAAGTGATGGTTGCATATTGCAACTTTTTACTCATTGATGGATGCTCAAGCAGCACCCTTTTACCCCCTGGTCACTGGGCTGCTCTTATCAAGTTCCCCGGCGAAATGACATTCTAGAAATTTCCAAAATTCTAGAACATTCTAGAATATTCTAGAATGTTCTGGAATAAATTTGATGAAATTATTATAGAATTCTTTAATTCCAGAATAATTCTAGAATATTCTAGAACATTACTTTTTCTTAGAATATTATTCTAGAACAAGACCATTCAAAGAATATTCTATAAAATTGTAAATAAAATGATATTAATAAATATAATAAATAAGAAGAAAAAAAAACACGACTAACACCAAAATCAAAGACTTTCGGGCACATGCCCTTCTACAGTGAACGATGTAGAAACGCTAAAATGATGTAATACGTGACATAAAAAACTTTAGAATATGACGTTATAAGGCATTCTAGATCTCTCTCTCTCTCTCTCTCTCTCTCTCTCTCTCTCTCTCTCTCTCTCTCTCTCTCTCTCTCTCTCTCTCTCTCTCATCCAATAAAAATTAAAATGTTCGAGTTTGAGTTCTCAAAAAAAAGAAGAGAAGTGAACAACAAAGCATTTTAACACACACGCAAGACACTTTAGTGATCACACACAGAATATAAGATTTAGTGTCAACATGCATGAATGTAAATTTGATGTTGATGTTCATATAACCCATGCGCTTTGGATGGAACGCGCACGCGTACCCTTGCGTTGTTTACGTCAAGATCTAAAAATAGCAAACAGCAAAGGAAGTGGCCGACTTATCGCAATGCCTGCTGGGAAGCAGAGAGAGCGCGCACTTACAACGCTTACAAACTTGTGCAAGTTTGATCCAAATCGGACAAGTTTTAGCTGTGTTTTGGCGATTTTTGTCGAGATTTCGACTGACGTTCTGACTTTTATCGCGTCATGGCCGACTCTGCATCGGGTGAGAGCGAAGGAAACGACATTGATGCTGATTCTGATTCTGATTTTGAATGAGACTGGGGCATTTCAAGACGGAAAATGGAGATCGAATCTCTGCACGAACGGAAAAGCTTGGTCAGGGTGGACTTTAAAATTCAAGCGGTACATCTCTAAAAGGAATCATTCGCCGACTCGAGCTCGAGTATTCGCCCAGTGCTTCACAGGACTGTCGCGGTGCCCGCGGAGTCGTCCTGAGGCTGCAGGAGCAGTGATGGCGACCGAAGTCCCGCTGTTAACGGATTCCCAGATGCCAACATGATGGAGGACATAAACAGCCACGCGATGCGTGCAGATGGATCCTGATCCGAGAGTGAGAGGTTTTCGTTCTCGTATGCGACACACCTTTGGACGCGCTCAAGGAGTGAAGATTGACATCCCCTCGGACGCAATACCTCTTCATCTTCATGTCTTCTCTCTGATCTTCACAAACGCAATGTGGGAACGACTAGTGACAGAGACAAATCGGTATGCTGAGAGAGAGAGACAGAAGAATCCACCTCCTGCCAGTGCCAGCTCCAAGTGGGCGCAGTGTGACAGTTCCTGAGATGAAAACTTTCATCGGTCTCTGCATCGCAATTGGTGTGCTTCGCTTGCATGAGAACAGAGAAGCAAGATTTTTGGCGACAGAAAAAGTGGCTTTTCGAAATTCGAGACTTAAAGTTCCCCAAGGCAATATCGAGAGAGATTCCTTTCTCTGTGGCGGTACCTGCATCTACAATTAGGTCCCCAATAACTTTCTTCACTGCTCACAAGAATTGTAAGGTATGAGGTACAATTATGAATGGGATTTGATTGATAAAATCAGTTGGATGGAATTTAATTGGTGATTTAGATATCATCTGATGTGTGCAGTTCTTTCAAACACCATCAAACTAAGTACATGAAATTCATATGCCACCTTTTCTAGCTGGATACCAGCATCAAAACTGTGTTATGTTTTAGCTCCTTCACAGTGTTTCAGAGATTACTCTGAGGCATTTGAACTGAATGTTATCTGAAGCTCCTGAAGCTATAATGTCATAGGAATTAGGCCATCTAAGTGTTGTATAATGTTTGCAAGCACGAATCAGATTTGATACAGGAAATTTGCCCTATTTGTCCCATAAACATTTTCTAAGCTTTTGCTTAGATATATAGATGCATTTCTTTTTCCTTTGTTTTATTTTTAATGTTTCCTCAACCATTGACAGTCACACTGAAGACTTCTGAATAGTTAGTCATGATTTATTTATATGTATTAAGAAAAGAATTCCATCATTATTGTAAATGTAATGAAAACTGCAATTGTAATCTTTTAATAAATACACACATTGTGCACTGTTGCAACTGAACTATGATTTATAAGCAATTCTTGCTTTATGTATGCAGTGATCATCATTATGTACCATTTCAAAATCTGTATTAAATAATCTACATTTAACAGATATTGGTTTGTTGTTTCTTAACTAAATATTCTGTTTGAATGTTGTTGCTAAACAATTCCAAAATACTCTATTACCTTTATTCTTCTCAATAATATTATTGTTCTTGAATTGTTCCAGAATGTGCAGTCAGTTTTCTGGAATTTCATCTTGAATTGTTCCAGAATTATCTGTCAGTATTCTAGAATATTCTGGAATAACATTCCAGAATATTCTGGAATACGTATGAAATCTTCTAAAAAATTATATTATGGTGTTCTGGAATAATTCCAGAATTATTCTAGAACTGTGTTTCCTTCTTCGTCTGTAAGTATTCAAGAACATTCATTACCATTCTAGAATATTCTAGAATTATTTTCTAGAATATTCTAGAAAATATTCTAGAATATTTCTAGAATATTTCCTTGAATTCTCATTTAAGCTTCTGTCATTATTCTAGAACCTTGGACTCTGGTTCCAGAAGTCACATTCTAGAATCTTCTGGAACATTTCTAGAATTGTTCTGGAACGATTCCAGACCGTTTCGCCGGGGTTATCATCGCTCCAACACCATCTCACCTCCCTGGGGAGCATCCATGCTCTCATCAAGTTATCATCACTCCAACACCATCTCACCTCCCTGGGGAGCAGCCATGCTCTTATCAAGTTATCATCACTCCAACACCATCTCACCTCCCTCAGGGAGCATCCATGCTCTTATCAAGTTATCATCACTCCAACACCACCTCACCTCCCTGGGGAGCATCTATGCTCTTATCAAGTTATCATCGCTCCAACACCATCTCACCTCCCTGGGGAGCATCCATGCTCTTATCATCACTCCAACACCATCTCACCTCCCTGGGGAGCATCCATGCTCTTATCATCGCTCCAACACCATCTCACCTCCCTGGGGAGCATCCATGCTCTTATCAAGTTATCATCACTCCAACACCATCTCACCTCCCTGGGGAGCATCCATGCTCTTATCAAGTTATCATCACTCCAACACCATCTCACCTCCCTGGGGAGCATCCATGCTCTTATCAAGTTATCATCACTCCAACACCATCTCACCTCCCTGGGGAGCATCCATGCTCTTATCAAGTTATCATCACTCCAACACCATCTCACCTCCCTGGGGAGCATCCATGCTCTTATCATCACTCCAACACCATCTCACCTCCCTGGGGAGCATCCATGCTCTTATCATCACTCCAACACCATCTCACCTCCCTGGGGAGCATCCATGCTCTTATCATCGCTCCAACACCATCTCACCTCCCTGGGGAGCATCCATGCTCTTATCAAGTTATCATCACTCCAACACCATCTCACCTCCCTGGGGAGCAGCCATGCTCTTATCATCACTCCAACACTATCTCACCTCCCTGGGGAGCATCCATGCTCTTATCATCGCTCCAACACCATCTCACCTCCCTGGGGAGCATCCATGCTCTTATCAAGTTATCATCGCTCCAACACCATCTCACCTCTCTGGGAAGCATCCATGCTCTTATCATCACTCCAACACCATCTCACCTCCCTGGGGAGCATCCATGCTCTTATCAAGTTATCATCGCTCCAACACCATCTCACCTCTCTGGGAAGCATCCATGCTCTTATCATCACTCCAACACCATCTCACCTCCCTGGGGAGCATCCATGCTCTTATCAAGTTATCATCACTCCAACACCATCTCACCTCCCTGGGGAGCATCCATGCTCTTATCAAGTTATGCCTCCAACACCATCTCACCTCCCTGGGGAGCATCCATGCTCTTATCATCGCTCCAACACCATCTCACCTCCCTGGGGAGCATCCATGCTCTTATCATCGCTCCAACACCATCTCACCTCCCTGGGGAGCATCCATGCTCTTATCATCGCTCCAACACCATCTCACCTCCCTGGGGAGCATCCATGCTCTTATCATCACTCCAACACCATCTCACCTCCCTGGGGAGCATCCATGCTCTTATCAAGTTATCATCGCTCCATCACCATCTCACCTCCCTGGGGAGCATCCATGCTCTTATCATCGCTCCAACACCATCTCACCTCCCTGGGGAGCATCCATGCTCTTATCATCACTCCAACACCATCTCACCTCCCTGGGGAGCATCCATGCTCTTATCAAGTTATCATCACTCCAACACCATCTCACCTCCCTGGGGAGCATCCATGCTCTTATCATCGCTCCAACACCATCTCACCTCCCTGGGGAGCATCCATGCTCTTATCATCGCTCCAACACCATCTCACCTCCCTGGGGAGCATCCATGCTCTTATCATCGCTCCAACACCATCTCACCTCCCTGGGGAGCATCCATGCTCTTATCATCGCTCCAACACCATCTCACCTCCCTGGGGAGCATCCATGCTCTTATCAAGTTATCATCACTCAACACCATCTCACCTCCCTGGGGAGCATCCATGCTCTTATCAAGTTATCATGCCTCCAACACCCATTTTCAAGTCGGGAGACAGCCTGAATCCAAAACATTATAGGGGCATTTCTTTACTGAGTAACGTTAGTAAGCTTTTCATGTCCATCCTGACCAACCGCTTGCGATTTTGGGCTGAAGAAGAAAACAAATTCAGTTTCGAGCAAGCCGGTTTTCGTACAAACCATTCCACGATCGACCACATATTCACGCTGTACTCTATAGCTGTAAAAAACGTATATGGGGAAGGTCGTGGGAAATTCTATGCTGCCTTCGTTGACTTTGAGAAGGCCTTTGATTCTGTTAACCGTACATGCCTGTGGAGTGTTTTGAAGAAGCTTGGTCTCTCTACTAAGTTTGTAAAAATGTTGAAAGCTGTTTACTCGCATGTTGAGGCAAGTGTTCGGTGGGGAAACACCGTGTCAGATCCCTTTAATTGTCCAGTCGGGGTGAGGCAGGGGTCAGTTGAGTCGCCAATAATTTTCTGTCTATATATAACATACGTGGCAGATTACATACGGGACAATGGACGCCATGGGGTGCAGTTGCTACCGGGAACGAAAGAACTGTTTTCCCTTATATTTGCCGATGACATTGTGCTTCTGTCCACTACTCCTGTGGGTCTTCAACGCCAACTGGACAATCTGAGTACTGCATCGAGTCGCCTCGGCCTGACTGTCAATAGCGAAAAAACGAAAGTGATGGTTTTTAGGAAAGGAGGCTTTTTAGGTAGAGGAGAAAAATGGAACATAGAGGGTAAGGATCTAGAAGTAGTTAACAGGTACAAATATCTAGGGTTTGTTTTTACCACAAAGCTGTCCATGTTCACTGCTCTCGAAAGTCAAGTGGTAAGAGCGAAGCAGAAGATTGTGCAGTTGCTAAGAACTATTAGGAACTTACATTCCCAGAGTGTCACTGTATTTTTCCCGATTGTTTGATGCCCAGGTGCTACCAGCATTATCGTATGGTTCACAGCTGTGGGGATTGGCCAGAAGACATAACGCAGAAAAAGCGCATATGTTTGCGTGTAAGCGCTTTCTTGGGGTTGATCTGAAATCGCCCAACAGTATGTGCTATGGGGAATTGGGTAGATATCCCTTGTTCATTACCACCACACTTCAGGCTGTAAAATACTGGCTTAAACTATGCAAAATGTCAGACAGCAGAATTCCCAAGCAAGCCTACATGATGTTGAATTCTAAAATGCCTAAAGATATGAACTGGGCGAAATCAGTAGAAATGTGTCTATCAAATCTAGGTTTCACGTATATTTGGAACAGCTGTGGCACACTGAATGAGAAGAGTTTTCTGAAGTCTTTAAAACAAAGACTGCAGGACTGCTACCTGCAAGAATGGAACGCAAAGCTGAACACAAGTAACAGATTCAGTTTTTATAGACTTTTTAAATCATCTTTTGAATGTGAGCAATACTTGTCTTATATAAGCATAAAGAAATTCCGCGATGCATATATTCGCTTCCGTTTGGGATGTAATGACCTGAACATAAATTCAAGGTCAAGAAAGGAGAATAACTCCGATATGAATTGTCCATTTTGTGACGAAACTGAGAACGAAGCTCACTTTTTATGTTTTTGCCACGTGTATGACGACATTAGACAAAAATATTTAGCAAGACATCTCATATATGTACATGGTCCAAATTTAAGGCATTTTATGGGTGGAAAGGAGCCGAAGATGACTCGAGATATTTCCATGTTCATTTTTTATGCATTTGAGCGACGTACGCAGAAACTGCAAGAAATGTCATCGGACATCTAAATGATCGGGTACAAAACTTAATCTGTGAAAAGTTGTGCACTTGTCTACAGATATTTCACTCCTTTTAAAGAGTTTTATGTACAGGCAATTATTGATATTTTGCTTCCTTTTATCACATAGTGATATCCTAGTGTAAATCTTGTTTCTTGGAAATGTTTTAAATTTGTACATATGTTTATACTCCTGCAATGGTGGGTCGTCGGCCGAAAATAAACAATCAATCAATCAATCAATCAATCCAACACCATCTCACCTCCCTGGGGAGCATCCATGCTCTTATCATCACTCCAACACCATCTCACCTCCCTGGGGAGCATCCATGCTCTTATCAAGTTATCATCACTCAACACCATCTCACCTCCCTGGGGAGCATCCATGCTCTTATCAAGTTATCATCACTCAACACCATCTCACCTCCCTGGGGAGCATCCATGCTCTTATCAAGTTATCATCACTCCAACACCATCTCACCTCCCTGGGGAGCATCCATGCTCTTATCATCACTCCAACACCATCTTACCTCCCTGGGGAGCATCCATGCTCTTATCAAGTTATCATCGCTCCAACACCATCTCACCTCCCTGGGGAGCATCCATGCTCTTATCAAGTTATGCCTCCAACACCATCTCACCTCCCTGGGGAGCATCCATGCTCTTACCAAGTTATCATCGCTCCAACACCATCTCACCTCCCTGGGGAGCATCCATGCTCTTATCAAGTTATCATCGCTCCAACACCATCTCACCTCTCTGGGAAGCATCCATGCTCTTATCATCACTCCAACACCATCTCACCTCCCTGGGGAGCATCCATGCTCTTATCAAGTTATCATCGCTCCAACACCATCTCACCTCTCTGGGAAGCATCCATGCTCTTATCATCACTCCAACACCATCTCACCTCCCTGGGGAGCATCCATGCTCTTATCAAGTTATCATCGCTCCAACACCATCTCACCTCCCTGGGGAGCATCCATGCTCTTATCATCACTCCAACACCATCTCACCTCCCTAGGGAGCATCCATGCTCTTATCAAGTTATCATCGCTCCAACACCATCTCACCTCTCTGGGAAGCATCCATGCTCTTATCATCACTCCAACACCATCTCACCTCCCTGGGTAGCATCCATGCTCTTATCAAGTTATCATCGCTCCAACACCATCTCACCTCCCTGGGGAGCATCCATGCTCTTATCAAGTTATCATCACTCCAACACCATCTCACCTCCCTGGGGAGCATCCATGCTCTTATCATCGCTCCAACACCATCTCACCTCCCTGGGGAGCAGCCATGCTCTTATCATCACTCCAACACCATCTCACCTCCCTGGGAAGCATCCATGCTCTTATCAAGTTATCATCACTTCAACACCATCTCACCTCCCTGGGGAGCATCCATGCTCTTATCAAGTTATCATCACTCCAACACCATCTCACCTCCCTGGGAAGCATCCATGCTCTTATCAAGTTATCATCGCTCCATCACCATCTCACCTCCCTGGGGAGCATCCATGCTCTTATCATCGCTCCAACACCATCTCACCTCCCTGGGGAGCATCCATGCTCTTATCATCACTCCAACACCATCTCACCTCCCTGGGGAGCATCCACGCTCTTATCAACGCTCCAACACCATCTCACCTCCCTGGGGAGCATCCATGCTCTTATCATCACTCCAACACCATCTCACCTCCCTGGGGAGCATCCATGCTCTTATCATCACATCTACACCATCTCTAGGACGCACCTCTAGGATGCACCTCTAGGACGCACCTCTAGGACACACCTCTAGGATGCACCTCTAGGATGCACCTCTAGGATGCACCTCTAGGACGCACCTCTAGGACACACCTCTAGGACGCACCTCTAGGATGCACCTCTAGGATGCACCTCTAGGATGCACCTCTAGAACGCACCTCTAGGACACACCTCTAGGATGCACCTCTAGGACGCACCTCTAGGATGCACCTCTAGGATGCACCTCTAGGATGCACCTCTATGATAGGATGCACCTCTAGGACGCACCTCTAGGATGCACCTCTAGGATGCACCTCTAGGACGCACCTCTAGGACACACCTCTAGGACGCACCTCTAGGATGCACCTCTAGGATGCACCTCTAGGACACACCTCTAGGATGCACCTCTAGGATGCACCTCTAGGACACACCTCTAGGATGCACCTCTAGGATGCACCTCTAGGATGCACCTCTAGGACACACCTCTAGGACACACCTCTAGGATGCACCTCTAGGACGCACCTCTAGGACGCACCTCTAGGATGCACCTCTAGGATGCACCTCTAGGACACACCTCTAGGACACACCTCTAGGATGCACCTCTAGGATGCACCTCTAGGATGCACCTCTAGGATGCACCTCTAGGACACACCTCTAGGACACACCTCTAGGATGCACCTCTAGGACGCACCTCTAGGACACACCTCTAGGACACACCTCTAGGATGCACCTCTAGGACACACCTCTAGGACACCTCTAGGACACACCTCTAGGATGCACCTCTAGGACACACCTCTAGGACACCTCTAGGACACCTCTAGGACACACCTCTAGGACACACCTCTAGGACGCACCTCTAGGACACACCTCTAGGATGCACCTCTAGGACACACCTCTAGGACGCACCTCTAGGACACACCTCTAGGACACACCTCTAGGATGCACCTCTAGGACACACCTCTAGGACGCACCTCTAGGACACACCTCTAGGACACACCTCTAGGACACACCTCTAGGACACACCTCTAGGACGCACCTCTAGGACACACCTCTAGGACGCACCTCTAGGACGCACCTCTAGGACACACCTCTAGGACACACCTCTAGGACACACCTCTAGGATGCACCTCTAGGACGCACCTCTAGGACACACCTCTAGGATGCACCTCTAGGATGCACCTCTAGGACGCACCTCTAGGACACACCTCTAGGACGCACCTCTAGGACACACCTCTAGGATGCACCTCTAGGACGCACCTCTAGGATACACCTCTAGGATGCACCTCTAGGACGCACCTCTAGGACGCACCTCTAGGACGCACCTCTAGGATGCACCTCTAGGACACACCTCTAGGATGCACCTCTAGGATGCACCTCTAGGATGCACCTCTAGGATGCACCTCTAGGATGCACCTCTAGGATGCACCTCTAGGACACACCTCTAGGATGCACCTCTAGGATGCACCTCTAGGACACACCTCTAGGATGCACCTCTAGGATGCACCTCTAGGATGCACCTCTAGGATGCACCTCTAGGACGCACCTCTAGGATGCACCTCTAGGATACACCTCTAGGACACACCTCTAGGACGCACCTCTAGGACGCACCTCTAGGACGCACCTCTAGGATGCACCTCTAGGACACACCTCTAGGATGCACCTCTAGGACGCACCTCTAGGATGCACCTCTAGGATGCACCTCTAGGATGCACCTCTAGGATGCACCTCTAGGACACACCTCTAGGATGCACCTCTAGGACACACCTCTAGGACACACCTCTAGGACACACCTCTAGGACGCACCTCTAGGATGCACCTCTAGGACACACCTCTAGGATGCACCTCTAGGACACACCTCTAGGATGCACCTCTAGGACACACCTCTAGGACACACCTCTAGGACACACCTCTAGGACGCACCTCTAGGATGCACCTCTAGGACGCACCTCTAGGACACACCTCTAGGATGCACCTCTAGGACGCACCTCTAGGACACACCTCTAGGATGCACCTCTAGGACGCACCTCTAGGACGCACCTCTAGGACACACCTCTAGGACGCACCTCTAGGATGCACCTCTAGGACGCACCTCTAGGACGCACCTCTAGGACACACCTCTAGGATGCACCTCTAGGACACACCTCTAGGACGCACCTCTAGGACGCACCTCTAGGACGCACCTCTAGGACACACCTCTAGGACGCACCTCTAGGATGCACCTCTAGGATGCACCTCTAGGACGCACCTCTAGGACGCACCTCTAGGATGCACCTCTAGGACGCACCTCTAGGACGCACCTCTAGGACGCACCTCTAGGATGCACCTCTAGGATGCACCTCTAGGATGCACCTCTAGGACGCACCTCTAGGATGCACCTCTAGGATGCACCTCTAGGACGCACCTCTAGGACGCACCTCTAGGACGCACCTCTAGGATGCACCTCTAGGACGCACCTCTAGGATGCACCTCTAGGATGCACCTCTAGGACGCACCTCTAGGACGCACCTCTAGGACGCACCTCTAGGATGCACCTCTAGGACGCACCTCTAGGATGCACCTCTAGGACGCACCTCTAGGACACACCTCTAGGACACACCTCTAGGACACACCTCTAGGACGCACCTCTAGGACGCACCTCTAGGATGCACCTCTAGGATGCACCTCTAGGACACACCTCTAGGACGCACCTCTAGGATGCACCTCTAGGACGCACCTCTAGGACGCACCTCTAGGACACACCTCTAGGATGCACCTCTAGGACGCACCTCTAGGACACACCTCTAGGACGCACCTCTAGGATGCACCTCTAGGACGCACCTCTAGGATGCACCTCTAGGACGCACCTCTAGGATGCACCTCTAGGATGCACCTCTAGGATGCACCTCTAGGACGCACCTCTAGGATGCACCTCTAGGACGCACCTCTAGGATGCACCTCTAGGATGCACCTCTAGGACGCACCTCTAGGATGCACCTCTAGGACGCACCTCTAGGATGCACCTCTAGGATGCACCTCTAGGATGCACCTCTAGGACGCACCTCTAGGACGCACCTCTAGGATGCACCTCTAGGACGCACCTCTAGGACGCACCTCTAGGACACACCTCTAGGACACACCTCTAGGATGCACCTCTAGGACGCACCTCTAGGACGCACCTCTAGGATGCACCTCTAGGACGCACCTCTAGGATGCACCTCTAGGATGCACCTCTAGGACGCACCTCTAGGATGCACCTCTAGGATGCACCTCTAGGACACACCTCTAGGACGCACCTCTAGGATGCACCTCTAGGACACACCTCTAGGACGCACCTCTAGGACGCACCTCTAGGACGCACCTCTAGGACGCACCTCTAGGACGCACCTCTAGGATGCACCTCTAGGACGCACCTCTAGGATGCACCTCTAGGACGCACCTCTAGGACGCACCTCTAGGACGCACCTCTAGGATGCACCTCTAGGACGCACCTCTAGGACGCACCTCTAGGACGCACCTCTAGGATGCACCTCTAGGACGCACCTCTAGGATGCACCTCTAGGATGCACCTCTAGGACGCACCTCTAGGACACACCTCTAGGACGCACCTCTAGGATGCACCTCTAGGACGCACCTCTAGGACGCACCTCTAGGATGCACCTCTAGGATGCACCTCTAGGACGCACCTCTAGGACGCACCTCTAGGACGCACCTCTAGGACGCACCTCTAGGACGCACCTCTAGGACGCACCTCTAGGATGCACCTCTAGGATGCACCTCTAGGATGCACCTCTAGGACACACCTCTAGGACGCACCTCTAGGATGCACCTCTAGGACGCACCTCTAGGACACACCTCTAGGATGCACCTCTAGGATGCACCTCTAGGACGCACCTCTAGGACGCACCTCTAGGATGCACCTCTAGGATGCACCTCTAGGACGCACCTCTAGGACGCACCTCTAGGACGCACCTCTAGGACGCACCTCTAGGACGCACCTCTAGGACGCACCTCTAGGACGCACCTCTAGGACGCACCTCTAGGACACACCTCTAGGACGCACCTCTAGGACGCACCTCTAGGATGCACCTCTAGGACGCACCTCTAGGACGCACCTCTAGGATGCACCTCTAGGACGCACCTCTAGGACGCACCTCTAGGACGCACCTCTAGGACGCACCTCTAGGACACACCTCTAGGACACACCTCTAGGATGCACCTCTAGGACGCACCTCTAGGACGCACCTCTAGGACACACCTCTAGGATGCACCTCTAGGACACACCTCTAGGATGCACCTCTAGGATGCACCTCTAGGACGCACCTCTAGGATGCACCTCTAGGATGCACCTCTAGGATGCACCTCTAGGACGCACCTCTAGGACGCACCTCTAGGATGCACCTCTAGGATGCACCTCTAGGATGCACCTCTAGGATGCACCTCTAGGACGCACCTCTAGGACGCACCTCTAGGATGCACCTCTAGGACGCACCTCTAGGACGCACCTCTAGGATGCACCTCTAGGATGCACCTCTAGGACGCACCTCTAGGATGCACCTCTAGGATGCACCTCTAGGACGCACCTCTAGGACGCACCTCTAGGATGCACCTCTAGGATGCACCTCTAGGATGCACCTCTAGGACGCACCTCTAGGATGCACCTCTAGGATGCACCTCTATGATAGGACGCACCTCTATGATGCGCCTCTAGGATGCACCTCTAGGATGCACCTCTAGGATGCACCTCTAGGATGCACCTCTAGGATGCACCTCTAGGATGCGCCTCTAGGATGCACCTCTAGGACACACCTCTAGGACACACCTCTAGGATGCGCCTCTAGGATGCACCTCTAGGATGCACCTCTAGGATGCACCTCTAGGACGCACCTCTAGGATGCACCTCTAGGATGCACCTCTAGGACACACCTCTAGGATGCACCTCTAGGATGCACCTCTAGGATGCACCTCTATGATGCACCTCTAGGATGCACCTCTAGGATGCATCTCTAGGACGCACCTCTAGGATGCACCTCTGTGCTGTTTTTGAACACCACACCTACCAGTGGAAGGGTGGGCATCCTATCTGCTGGCCTAGAGCTACATAGGAAAGGTTTTCATTGTAAAATTCATGAATTATCATGCAAGAATCTTACATTCTCTCTTCAAGCTCCTAATCTTCTCTTTCTTGCTGTTGAGGACATTCACAAACTGCAAAGACAAAAGAAAAACCCAAGATTAGAAGAGATGTTCAGTGGGGAGATAATGCTTTCTCTTTCATTCATTTGTATGGTAAAACATGAAATGGGCCATGGCAGAAACTACAGGAATGTAGAATACAAATCATTCAATATTTTTACTGTTCAAATATACACCTTTATCAGTGTCATGGATAGTAATAATTTGCAAGCAACATGCAAAAGCTACATGCACCAAAAAAGTTTGTC
>JAWQFJ010024637.1:0-7500 GCA_034096865.1 Theodoxus fluviatilis | reverse complement strand
GGGGGTAGGGGCCTGATGTTATAATGCTGGCCAGGAAATCCAAGTTTGGGGGTAGGGGCCTGATGTTATAATGCTGGCCAGGAAACCCAAGTTTGGGGGTAGGGGCCTGATGTTATCATGCTGGCCAGGAAACCCAAGTTTGGGTGTAGGGGCCTGATGTTATCATGCTGGCCAGGAAACCCAAGTTTGGGGGTAGGGGCCTGATGTTATAATGCTGGCCAGGAAATCCAAGTTTGGGGGTAGGGGCCTGATGTTATAATGCTGGCCAGGAAACCCAAGTTTGGGGGTAGGGGCCTGATGTTATAATGCTGGCCAGGAAACCCAAGTTTGGGGGTGGGGGCCTGATGTTATAATGCTGGCCAGGAAACCCAAGTTTGGGGGTAGGGGCCTGATGTTATAATACTGGCCAGGAAACCCAAGTTTGGGGGTAGGAGCCTGATGTTATAATGCTGGCCAGGAAACCCAAGTTTGGGGGTAGGGGCCTGATGTTATAATGCTGGCCAGGAAATCCAAGTTTGGGGGTAGGGGCCTGATGTTATCATGCTGGCCAGGAAACCCAAGTTTGGGGGTAGGAGCCTGATGTTATAATGCTGGCCAGGAAACCCAAGTTTGGGGGTAGGGGCCTGATGTTATAATGCTGGCCAGGAAACCCAAGTTTGGGGGTGGGGGCCTGATGTTATAATGCTGGCCAGGAAACCCAAGTTTGGGGGTGGGGGCCTGATGTTATAATGCTGGCCAGGAAACCCAAGTTTGGGGGTGGGGGCCTGATGTTATCATGCTGGCCAGGAAACCCAAGTTTGGGGGTAGGGGCCTGATGTTATCATGCTGGCCAGGAAACCCAAGTTTGGGGGTAGGGGCCTGATGTTATCATGCTGACCAGGAAACCCAAGTTTGGGGGTAGGGGCCTGATGTTATCATGCTGGCCAGGAAACCCAAGTTTGGGGGTAGGGGCCTGATGTTATCATGCTGGCCAGGAAACCCAAGTTTGGGGGTAGGGGCCTGATGTTATCATGCTGGCCAGGAAACCCAAGTTTGGGGGTAGGGGCCTGATGTTATCATGCTGGCCAGGAAACCCAAGTTTGGGGGTAGGGGCCTGATGTTATAATGCTGGCCAGGAAACCCAAGTTTGGGGGTAGGGGCCTGATGTTATCATGCTGGCCAGGAAACCCAAGTTTGGGGGTAGGGGCCTGATGTTATCATGCTGGCCAGGAAACCCACGTTTGGGGGTGGGGGCCTGATGTTATAATGCTGGCCAGGAAACCCAAGTTTGGGGGTAGGGGCCTGATGTTATCATGCTGGCCAGGAAACCCAAGTTTGGGGGTAGGGGCCTGATGTTATAATGCTGGCCAGGAAACCCAAGTTTGGGGGTAGGGGCCTGATGTTATAATGCTGGCCAGGAAACCCAAGTTTGGGGGTAGGGGCCTGATGTTATCATGCTGGCCAGGAAACCCAAGTTTGGGGGTAGGGGCCTGATGTTATCATGCTGGCCAGGAAACCCAAGTTTGGGGGTAGGGGCCTGATGTTATCATGCTGGCCAGGAAACCCAAGTTTGGGGGTGGGGGCCTGATGTTATAATGCTGGCCAGGAAACCCAAGTTTGGGGGTAGGGGCCTGATGTTATAATGCTGGCCAGGAAACCCAAGATCTGTCCCAGCTCACCTTGATGTCCTCTCCAGGAACCTGCTTCTTCCAGATCAGCAGGAGGGAGTCGTCGTGGTTGAGGCGAGTCTGGAACTGGAAGTTGTGGCCACCGTCTCCTGAGCTAGTGAAGGCCGTCACTGTCTGGGCAACGTAGGCGATGAAGTCCATCTTTGCCTTTACTGCCAGCTCATCCATCTCCGACTCAGACACTGACAAGAACAGAGTGAAGAATTATTATTAATATCCTATACTGCTGGCAATGTTCTGCTCCTTGCTGCCACTCCCATACTGCCCCTTGCTGCCATTCCCATACTGCCCCTTGCTGCCACTCCCATACTGCCCCTTGCTGCCACTCCCATACTGCCCCTTGCTGCCATTCCCATACTGCCCCTTGCTGCCATTCCCATACTGCCCTTGCTGCCATTCCCATACTGCCCCTTGCTGCCATTCCCATACTGCCCCTTGCTGCCATTCCCATACTGCCCCTTGCTGCCATTCCCATACTGCCCCTTGCTGCCATTCCCACACTGCCCCTTGCTGCCATTCCCACACTGCCCCTTGCTGCCATTCCCACACTGCCCCTTGCTGCCATTCCCACACTGCCCCTTGCTGCCATTCCCATACTGCCCCTTGCTGCCATTCCCATACTGCCCCTTGCTGCCATTCCCACACTGCCCCTTGCTGCCATTCCCATACTGCCCCTTGCTGCCATTCCCATACTGCCCCTTGCTGCCATTCCCACACTGCCCCTTGCTGCCATTCCCATACTGCCCCTTGCTGCCATTCCCACACTGCCCCTTGCTGCCATTCCCATACTGCCCCTTGCTGCCATTCCCATACTGCCCCTTGCTGCCAATCCCATACTGCCCCTTGCTGCCATTCCCATACTGCCCCTTGCTGCCATTCCCATACTGCCCCTTGCTGCCATTCCCATACTGCCCCTTGCTGCCATTCCCATACTGCCCCTTGCTGCCATTCCCATACTGCCCCTTGCTGCCATTCCCATACTGCCCCTTGCTGCCATTCCCATACTGCCCCTTGCTGCCATTCCCATACTGCCCCTTGCTGCCATTCCCATACTGCCCCTTGCTGCCATTCCCATACTGCCCCTTGCTGCCATTCCCATACTGCCCCTTGCTGCCATTCCCACACTGCCCCTTGCTGCCATTCCCATACTGCCCCTTGCTGCCATTCCCATACTGCCCCTTGCTGCCATTCCCATACTGCCCCTTGCTGCCATTCCCACACTGCCCCTTGCTGCCATTCCCACACTGCCCCTTGCTGCCATTCCCATACTGCCCCTTGCTGCCATTCCCACACTGCCCCTTGCTGCCATTCCCACACTGCCCCTTGCTGCCATTCCCACACTGCCCCTTGCTGCCATTCCCACACTGCCCCTTGCTGCCATTCCCACACTGCCCCTTGCTGCCATTCCCACACTGCCCCTTGCTGCCATTCCCACACTGCCCCTTGCTGCCATTCCCACACTGCCCCTTGCTGCCATTCCCACACTGCCCCTTGCTGCCATTCCCACACTGCCCCTTGCTGCCATTCCCACACTGCCCCTTGCTGCCATTCCCACACTGCCCTTGCTGCCATTCCCATACTGCCCCTTGCTGCCATTCCCACACTGCCCCTTGCTGCCATTCCCACACTGCCCCTTGCTGCCATTCCCACACTGCCCCTTGCTGCCATTCCCATACTGCCCCTTGCTGCCATTCCCATACTGCCCCTTGCTGCCATTCCCATACTGCCCCTTGCTGCCATTCCCACACTGCCCCTTGCTGCCATTCCCACACTGCCCCTTGCTGCCATTCCCACACTGCCCCTTGCTGCCATTCCCACACTGCCCCTTGCTGCCATTCCCACACTGCCCCTTGCTGCCATTCCCATACTGCCCCTTGCTGCCATTCCCATACTGCCCCTTGCTGCCATTCCCATACTGCCCCTTGCTGCCATTCCCACACTGCCCCTTGCTGCCATTCCCACACTGCCCCTTGCTGCCATTCCCATACTGCCCCTTGCTGCCATTCCCATACTGCCCCTTGCTGCCATTCCCACACTGCCCCTTGCTGCCATTCCCACACTGCCCCTTGCTGCCATTCCCACACTGCCCCTTGCTGCCATTCCCACACTGCCCCTTGCTGCCATTCCCACACTGCCCCTTGCTGCCATTCCCACACTGCCCCTTGCTGCCATTCCCACACTGCCCCTTGCTGCCATTCCCACACTGCCCCTTGCTGCCATTCCCACACTGCCCCTTGCTGCCATTCCCACACTGCCCCTTGCTGCCATTCCCACACTGCCCCTTGCTGCCATTCCCACACTGCCCCTTGCTGCCATTCCCACACTGCCCCTTGCTGCCATTCCCACACTGCCCCTTGCTGCCATTCCCACACTGCCCCTTGCTGCCATTCCCACACTGCCCCTTGCTGCCATTCCCACACTGCCCCTTGCTGCCATTCCCATACTGCCCCTTGCTGCCATTCCCACACTGCCCCTTGCTGCCATTCCCACACTGCCCCTTGCTGCCATTCCCATACTGCCCCTTGCTGCCATTCCCACACTGCCCCTTGCTGCCATTCCCACACTGCCCCTTGCTGCCATTCCCACACTGCCCCTTGCTGCCATTCCCACACTGCCCCTTGCTGCCATTCCCACACTGCCCCTTGCTGCCATTCCCACACTGCCCCTTGCTGCCATTCCCACACTGCCCCTTGCTGCCATTCCCACACTGCCCCTTGCTGCCATTCCCACACTGCCCCTTGCTGCCATTCCCACACTGCCCCTTGCTGCCATTCCCATACTGCCCCTTGCTGCCATTCCCACACTGCCCCTTGCTGCCATTCCCACACTGCCCCTTGCTGCCATTCCCACACTGCCCCTTGCTGCCATTCCCATACTGCCCCTTGCTGCCATTCCCATACTGCCCCTTGCTGCCATTCCCATTATGCCCCTTGCTGCCATTCCCATACTGCCCCTTGCTGCCATTCCCACACTGCCCCTTGCTGCCATTCCCACACTGCCCCTTGCTGCCATTCCCACACTGCCCCTTGCTGCCATTCCCACACTGCCCCTTGCTGCCATTCCCACACTGCCCCTTGCTGCCATTCCCACACTGCCCCTTGCTGCCATTCCCACACTGCCCCTTGCTGCCATTCCCACACTGCCCCTTGCTGCCATTCCCACACTGCCCCTTGCTGCCATTCCCACACTGCCCCTTGCTGCCATTCCCACACTGCCCCTTGCTGCCATTCCCACATTGCCCCTTGCTGCCATTCCCATACTGCCCCTTGCTGCCATTCCCACACTGCCCCTTGCTGCCATTCCCACACTGCCCCTTGCTGCCATTCCCATACTGCCCCTTGCTGCCATTCCCACACTGCCCCTTGCTGCCATTCCCATACTGCCCCTTGCTGCCATTCCCACACTGCCCCTTGCTGCCATTCCCATACTGCCCCTTGCTGCCATTCCCACACTGCCCCTTGCTGCCATTCCCACACTGCCCCTTGCTGCCATTCCCACACTGCCCCTTGCTGCCATTCCCACACTGCCCCTTGCTGCCATTCCCACACTGCCCCTTGCTGCCATTCCCACACTGCCCCTTGCTGCCATTCCCACACTGCCCCTTGCTGCCATTCCCACACTGCCCCTTGCTGCCATTCCCACACTGCCCCTTGCTGCCATTCCCACACTGCCCCTTGCTGCCATTCCCACACTGCCCCTTGCTGCCATTCCCACACTGCCCCTTGCTGCCATTCCCACACTGCCCCTTGCTGCCATTCCCACACTGCCCCTTGCTGCCATTCCCACACTGCCCCTTGCTGCCATTCCCACACTGCCCCTTGCTGCCATTCCCACACTGCCCCTTGCTGCCATTCCCACACTGCCCCTTGCTGCCATTCCCACACTGCCCCTTGCTGCCATTCCCACACTGCCCCTTGCTGCCATTCCCACACTGCCCCTTGCTGCCATTCCCACACTGCCCCTTGCTGCCATTCCCACACTGCCCCTTGCTGCCATTCCCACACTGCCCCTTGCTGCCATTCCCACACTGCCCCTTGCTGCCATTCCCACACTGCCCCTTGCTGCCATTCCCACACTGCCCCTTGCTGCCATTCCCACACTGCCCCTTGCTGCCATTCCCACACTGCCCCTTGCTGCCATTCCCACACTGCCCCTTGCTGCCATTCCCACACTGCCCCTTGCTGCCATTCCCACACTGCCCCTTGCTGCCATTCCCACACTGCCCCTTGCTGCCATTCCCACACTGCCCCTTGCTGCCATTCCCACACTGCCCCTTGCTGCCATTCCCATACTGCCCCTTGCTGCCATTCCCACACTGCCCCTTGCTGCCATTCCCACACTGCCCCTTGCTGCCATTCCCACACTGCCCCTTGCTGCCATTCCCATACTGCCCCTTGCTGCCATTCCCACACTGCCCCTTGCTGCCATTCCCACACTGCCCCTTGCTGCCATTCCCATACTGCCCCTTGCTGCCATTCCCACACTGCCCCTTGCTGCCATTCCCATACTGCCCCTTGCTGCCATTCCCACACTGCCCCTTGCTGCCATTCCCACACTGCCCCTTGCTGCCATTCCCACACTGCCCCTTGCTGCCATTCCCACACTGCCCCTTGCTGCCATTCCCACACTGCCCCTTGCTGCCATTCCCACACTGCCCCTTGCTGCCATTCCCACACTGCCCCTTGCTGCCATTCCCACACTGCCCCTTGCTGCCATTCCCACACTGCCCCTTGCTGCCATTCCCACACTGCCCCTTGCTGCCATTCCCATACTGCCCCTTGCTGCCATTCCCACACTGCCCCTTGCTGCCATTCCCACACTGCCCCTTGCTGCCATTCCCACACTGCCCTTGCTGCCATTCCCATACTGCCCCTTGCTGCCATTCCCACACTGCCCCTTGCTGCCATTCCCATACTGCCCCTTGCTGCCATTCCCACACTGCCCCTTGCTGCCATTCCCACACTGCCCCTTGCTGCCATTCCCACACTGCCCCTTGCTGCCATTCCCACACTGCCCCTTGCTGCCATTCCCATACTGCCCCTTGCTGCCATTCCCACACTGCCCCTTGCTGCCATTCCCACACTGCCCCTTGCTGCCATTCCCATACTGCCCCTTGCTGCCATTCCCATACTGCCCCTTGCTGCCATTCCCACACTGCCCCTTGCTGCCATTCCCACACTGCCCCTTGCTGCCATTCCCATACTGCCCCTTGCTGCCATTCCCACACTGCCCCTTGCTGCCATTCCCATACTGCCCCTTGCTGCCATTCCCATACTGCCCCTTGCTGCCATTCCCACACTGCCCCTTGCTGCCATTCCCATACTGCCCCTTGCTGCCATTCCCACACTGCCCCTTGCTGCCATTCCCATACTGCCCCTTGCTGCCATTCCCACACTGCCCCTTGCTGCCATTCCCACACTGCCCCTTGCTGCCATTCCCATACTGCCCCTTGCTGCCATTCCCATACTGCCCCTTGCTGCCATTCCCACACTGCCCCTTGCTGCCATTCCCACACTGTCCTTGCTGCCATTCCCATACTGCCCCTTGCTGCCATTCCCATACTGCCCCTTGCTGCCATTCCCACACTGCCCCTTGCTGCCATTCCCACACTGCCCCTTGCTGCCATTCCCACACTGCCCCTTGCTGCCATTCCCACACTGCCCCTTGCTGCCATTCCCACACTGCCCCTTGCTGCCATTCCCACACTGCCCCTTGCTGCCATTTCCATACTGCCCCTTGCTGCCATTCCCATACTGCCCCTTGCTGCCATTCCCATACTGCCCCTTGCTGCCATTCCCACACTGCCCCTTGCTGCCATTCCCATACTGCCCCT
>JAWQFJ010024633.1:12500-40411 GCA_034096865.1 Theodoxus fluviatilis | reverse complement strand
ATTGAGACAATGTTTTTAACAACCCCCACCACTTCACTATTCTGTAGTGTTGCTAGCTTACTCGATTTTTTTTTCATATGCAATATCTCTTCTCCAATGATTCAACCCCCCCACGGGGAGAGCTCCTTGTTTGCAAGACAATATATTTGCGCTTCAGTAATCATAACATATATTGTATTAATATTGAATTTTTTTAAATGTTGTTTATAATGCCGGCTGTGGGCACTTAGCCAGATAAGTGGACCAATACCACTTTTCAAGGTGTTGCACCAATAGGGGAGGACATCTGACCTCTTCCTCTCTCTCTGTCTCTGTCCGTCTGTCTGTCTGTCCGTCTGTCTCTCTCCAGGAGGGACAGATGGTCCTCAGTAGGCCCCAGAGCAACCACAGTTACTTTTTATTGCAGTCTGCGCCTTCATCACACTGTGCTTCCTGTGGATGCAGGTTATCAGTTAAGCATGTTCTGGTTATTAATGTTTAAGAATGTGTTTTAATTCTACAAGTCCTTTGGTGATATATCAACATTCAGAGATTGCGATATAATTTTTTCAAGAAAACTGGATTTTATAATAATATTGTATTTATTATGTCTGTTTTATGGTTTAGGGACTTTCTTTCTACACCCTAATTTAATACATCTATTGTACGTGTGTGTGTGTGTGTATGTTTGTTTAACAGTTTCTTCCTTGCACATAAACACATTGGTATGTTTATATTCAAAGATGTGTACAGCTGCATGTATACTGGCGGAAAAAAGTTAGGGACGGGTACTAAAATTTGCTATAAAAGCTGAACGAGTAAATATTGAGTAACCGTATACATATGCTCGGAAAGGACATTCATTCTTCTTTATGATCCCGTTTACAGATCACAATTATCTTAACTCAGCGCTGCGCAGCTGGTGTCAAAGTGAGTACCCTCCAAAAATGAACTTGCAACGACTTTTTTCCGATACTTAAATTCATAAAATAATCAGATGGAACAAACAGTATTTTGTAAAACTAAACGTCAAACGATAGCCCAACCTTTTATCTTTAAGACAACATGCGTTTTGCAGAGAAAGCAAAAAGAGTCTGACTTCTACGGGATTTGAAAGACAGGAGGTGGTAACACGTTTTGCAGGCAAAAACGCTGGTTGTAAGGCCTTTTTTCTCGGGTGACAGTGCGGTATTGTCCATATCTCAGCGTGTTTACAAGGTACAGCAATGAAACCAGGCAGTCATAAAACGAAGTCTTTTGTCTAGACGCTCACCAAAAATTATGTCAATACCTTAAAAGTGCAAGTGTCTACAAGCATCTTAAGGCGGTACTTTAAGGTCGGCGCTGAAACAAGTTATGAATGGGGAAAAGTTGGGCTTCTGTATACACATGAAAAACGTTTCAAGGTACCTACGTCTTAAATTTTATTAACTTCGAACCACGGGCTGAGCGCATGGACAAGTTTTAAATTAGGGTAATGTGTTTTTTTTCGTTTCATGATAGAGATTCGTTCTTTATGCTTTGTTAAAGTCAGACAACTCTTCCCCTAATCATTGTCAGATGTAAACATTGAGTTTAACTCTGTCCATTCTTTCTGTTTATAGTGTGGAAAGATCATTGTTTGATAGGTAGTAATTTTCACTATCTTATGCCTTTGAACCATTGTGACCTGTTTGTTGTTTTGAAGATTCAGTGTTTTCCTGCTGACGGACACAGCAAAAAAGTTGTTCCTTCTATTCAATGATCATTGACTTTGATTTGGTTGATTGCAAGCTTCCATCTGCTTGTACTTGTCTATACTAAATGTTTATAAATATTTGCATTACTTGGACATTGACATTTAACAAGTTTTCCATTTTCTGAGTGCTTGTATGCTTCCCATAACAGCTAGTGAACTGTTTTTTTTCCTACTTTTTCATTTTTGCACATGTACACAGTCAATTTTATGGTGTGTAATTCATAATTAGCACTTTTAGTCACTTAGATCATTCTTTGGATGTAAAGAGTAAATAAAGAGCTTTCATTTGAGATATAATTTGTCTTGTTATCTTATACCTTTGTATTTTTATTATATGTTTGAAAATGCATGAAAAACTTACGATTCTGGACAACAATCACAATATTTAGCCACGACTCCAGTGAGTTAAATATGGTAACTGCTGATGTGTTCCAGTGCGATAACTTCCTGGCCCATTCTAGATAATTCAAACAAGAATTGTTTAGCTTGTAAGACTCATATCACAGGTAAAAGATCAATCAATGCCAAAATATTTCATGCAGTAATGCCGCCATCCCAGAAACCGAATTTCATAGTGCTTCCACAGGCCTTTCTAGACAAGCAGGAAAAGGCCCCAGTGTAGATTCCTCTAAAACATTCCTTGCATCAAAATCTATGTGCACAAGTGGTTTAATTTTGCTGCACCTTGGACTTTTGTGAATTTTCCACTTAACATCAGTGTGGCCTTAAGACAAGACACTAATAGGAAGCTTGAAATTTATAAACATGTTTATTGAAAACAATTTGTTTCATTAGCATGAAAGAACTAATAACAGTAAATCAAAACATCAAAGTTTGACAATATTTAGAATTATGGGTTATCCAAAATGGCTGTGTTTTCGTGATGCGTGCAGCCGCAAGCTGCTCTCTTTAGCCACAATTTTTCAGTCACGGCATGATGTCGAGTCTATTCACCCATTGGCATTCTCTGATCGGTCGATCGAAGTCAGATTTATTCGAATCGCTGCAAAATATGAACTTACTGAGAAAATTAGCATGGAAGCGGCAGCTATGTTTACGATGCATTGTGGGCCAGGGAATCCTCACTTAGGACTCTCTGATTGGTTTAAACAAGTGGAATTCCCTCTCTAAGCTCAATTTGGTTAACGAGTTTCAAAACAACCCCGTTTGAAATCAACTAAAAATAGACTATGATAGTTGGCGGAGATTTTTCCCTTGCTGTACTCAATCGAAAAGACGAGCTTTCCAATGGTACCGGGCGTGAACCTCTTTATCGTAGAATTTATCGAAAGTTACAGTAGACCCAAAAGTCGTAAAAAACGGGGCATCAAATATGTTTTTATTGTTTTTTATGAGGAGTGATGTTTTTAAAAGCCATTTTAATCAACTAATTTTCTATTGACAGGTCGAAAAAAACATGTGCAAGTATTTGAACTACAAAAAATTATGTTATCTAAAAAATGTCCAGATACGTAATTTTCCCAACTTTTCAACCCGTGTCTTGCCTTAAACCTTTCACTCCAGACTGTGGATCTAGCCACAGTGTGAGAGTTCACTTTCTTCGAGTGGGTTAATCATTACTATAATTGTCTGAGATCACAGGATTGGGGTCACATGGCCCAGCATTACCATTTCTATTGGCTGCCCCCTTTTCTTTACTTTTGAGCAAAGTATTTGATCAATTTTGCCACTGTTTTTTTTATTTTGCTGTACAAGAACTGATGTAATAGATCCTAATGACAACTAGACACTCTACCATGCATGAAGAAGATCGTTTTTGTTGGATTTACCTTGAAACAATGCTGCAAGTCATAGCTGAGAACATATTCCACAAGGACATTCCAAAGGACTATTCCCAAGTACCTCGGCCAGCACGAACCTACTCAGAATCTTCTCTGGTGTAAAAATGATCACAAAATCAAAGTTATCTCCCTTAATAATTAGTTATCTGCCCTTGATGACTTTGACATTGTTTTAGTTGGATTTTCCAATCATTCTCCTTCAAGAACATACACACTATTGCATTCGTTTGGGCTCTACACTATTTTCTACAGATTTAATTTTCTGGACACACCTATCTTTTTTAAACAAAGCTCAAAACAGTTCTAGGAGTCATAGGCTTAACACAGCCTTTTGTGGTTGATAGGTCATTGTACAGAATATTTCATTCAATATCCATCCAGAAAAACCTGACCCACAGAAAATGTAGAGTCAAAGACAACTCACCCTGTCCAGCTCTCGCAACATGGGAAATGTGTTCTTCCATTCAGTCTCCAGGTTGAATCTTGTTGCTGTAAGTGACACAAAAAGCAAGGCATATAATTGTAAAGGGCATGCTTATTGACAATGCTGAGAGTTGTAAAGGGAATGTTAATTGACAATGCTGAGAGTTGTAAAGGGAATGTTAATTGACAATGCTGAGAGTTGTAAAGGGAATGCCAACTGACAATGCTAAGAGATGACTGTTAGTCTGTGTATCTGTCTTCAGCTTTTCCCCTACATCAGTCTGTGTGACAGTTTGTGTCCATCTCTTTCTCCCTCACCCACCCCACCTCCAAAACCTTCCTTCAGACTATCAAGAGGACAAGACGCTACTCACCTTTGAAAGCATCAGCCTGCTGCTCTACCGACTCTTTGACCATATTCCAGAAGACTTCAGACACAGC
Source organism: Theodoxus fluviatilis (assembly GCA_034096865.1). NCBI lineage: Eukaryota > Metazoa > Mollusca > Gastropoda > Cycloneritida > Neritidae > Theodoxus > Theodoxus fluviatilis. The sequence goes on along the minus strand of JAWQFJ010024633.1, from coordinate 36,028 downwards.
CATGCTCAGGTTCTGTGTGGTCATCTGGTGAGGCTTCAGGACACCATCCCTGAGGACAAAACAGAATTTCCTCCAGACATTCCAACATCTTGGTAAACTCTTTGTCCCATACTGCCCTTCTCTGCTCCTTGCAGCCACTCCAATACCCACCTAGCTGTCAGCTGGGCTAAAGTTGCTCTCTAGTGTTTCCTTCCTCTGGCTAATTTTCCCAAATTTCAATGGTCAGTGATGACCTTAGGGCAATGTTGCTCGTTGTTCCCCATGGTGTCTCTACATCTGGAGCAATGAATTTGAGCAGGAAAACTGGACAGCTGGCTCAGACCTTTGCAGGGGCAAGAGGCAGTAAGGAAAGGCAGCTAGGGCAGAATGATAGCATTATGGGATATCAAATGGCAACAAAACACAAAACAATCTTAACACTATTCACTTAATCAAGCACATCCTCAATTTCACAAAAATGATAACATTCATGACTGCAAATGATATGGCAATCAATAAATAACAGTGCCAGGAAAACAACACAAATGTGTACTTTTCAGATGAACAACCATCTCTGTTATCATCCCACATCATTAGCATTGCAAAGTATGCATTACTATTAGGGAAAAAAAAACTGTGGTTATGGTTACCCAACTAACCCTATTCTTTTCTGCACTTTTCTCAATTTGTTCCAATTGTGCACACAAAAAAACAACAACATGAACAACAAACTGTGTGCTGTCCCATCTTTCCTGCCCTACAAGCACTTGAAGACTCCCCCATTAATTTTACATTTTAAAAAAGCAATTTCAGTGAAAGAAAAACTTATGTTCAGTCTGGCCTCTCCTAAAAATAAAACAAAATTGAAAAAAACATAAGGCCAACCTACCACCCCCAATTTTTAAAGCCATGTTACCTTAACCACAACATTTTTTTGTTTGGCCAAAGAAGAGTATCAATCATACATAATAACCAGTTCAGACCAGTTTGCTATCACCTGCCATGGTTACCAACATCAAGGATGCTCAAATATGCCTAACGACAAATCTGAAGCGACAGAAAAGTCTCACTTGAAAAGACGGCTCCTCTTGAAGAAGTTCTCCTCATACTCCTTGATGGACTGAATGCTGTCATTTGTGTTGCCTGCAAACACACACAAACATACATACATACATGCATGACTATCTTTAGAAAAAATAAATAAATAAGAAAAATTAAAGCAATATATCCCCTTATCATTTCAAGACCTATATAGAAATTCACATACTCTCCCTAATCAGTGGGTCAGTCATGTGATCTTCAACTGGCAACTACAGACACTATTTGCCCAGTGCTATATGCCCAGTGCTATATGCCCAGTGCTATATGCCCAGTGCTATATGCCCAGTGCTATATGCCCAGTGCTATATGCCCAGTGCTATATGCCCAGTGCTATATGCCCAGTGCTATATGCCCAGTGCTATATGCCCAGTGCTATATGCCCAGTGCTATATGCCCAGTGCTATATGCCCAGTGCTATATGCCCAGTGCTATATGCCCAGTGCTCTATGCCCAGTGCTCTATGCCCAGTGCTCTATGCCCAGTGCGATATGCCAAGTGCTCTATGCCCAGTGCTCTATGCCCAGTGCTCTATGCCCAGTGCTCTATGCCCAGTGCTATATGCCCAGTGCTATATGCCCAGTGCTATATGCCCAGTGCTATATGCCCAGTGCTATATGCCCAGTGCTATATGCCCAGTGCTATATGCCCAGTGCTATATGCCCAGTGCTATATGCCCAGTGTTATATGCCCAGTGCTATATGCCCAGTGTTATATGCCCAGTGCTATATGCCCAGTGCTATATGCCCAGTGCTATATGCCCAGTGTTATATGCCCAGTGCTATATGCCCAGTGTTATATGCCCAGTGCTATATGCCCAGTGTTATATGCCCAGTGTTATATGCCCAGTGCTATATGCCCAGTGTTATATGCCCAGTGCTATATGCCCAGTGTTATATGCCCAGTGCTATATGCCCAGTGCTATATGCCCAGTGCTATATGCCCAGTGTTATATGCCCAGTGCTATATGCCCAGTGTTATATGCCCAGTGCTATATGCCCAGTGCTATATGCCAAGCGTTATATGCCCAGTGCGATATGCCCAGTGTTATATGCCCAGTGCGATATGCCAAGTGTTATATGCCCAGTGCTATATGCCAAGTGCTATTTGCTAAGTGCACAGCATGCAAAACCAGCATCAGATCACTGCAGCTTTATAAAATGATTTATTCAACATCATTTCTACCCTGCTTTTAGAGAAATGCACCTTGCCCAAGTGTGATCCATAGGATTGTAACACCACAAATGTTGATAGTCAAATGTAAGTTACTTCATTAACAGTGTCACTAAAGCCTTGCCCATAGTTAACAGTATATATTTTTGACTCACATGCGAAGCAAAAGTGAGTCTATGTACTGAGCCGTGTCGTCCGTCCGTCCGGGCGTCCGTCCGTCCGTCCGTCCGTCCGGGCGTCCGGGCGTCCGTCCGTCCGTAAAAAACTTAAACGTTGGATTTTTCTCGGAGACTATTAAGTCTATCAACACCAAATGTGGCATGATGGTGTATGATGACAAGGCCTCAAAAAACATACATAGTGACTTGACCTTGCTTCAAGGTCAAGGTCACAGGAGCCATAAATGTGGTCTCAAAAACAGTCATTTTTCACATTTTCCCAATTTTCTCCCACGTTATTGAGAATGGCGACCTCAGCTACAAGTGGTATATAGGTCAAAGCAAGCCCTATCTTTTGATACCAGTTTGGTTGACCTTGCTTCAAGGTCAAGGTCACAGGAGCTCTTCAAAGTTGGATTGTATACATATTTTGAAGTGACCTTGACCCTGAACTATGGAAGATAACTGTTTCAAACTTAATAATTATGTGGGGCACATGTTATACTTTCATCATGAGACACATTTGGTCACATATCATCAAGGTCAAGGTCACTTTGACCCTTATAAAATGTGACCAAAATGGGGTAGTGAACCACTAAAAGTGACCATATCTCATGGTAGAAAGTGCCAATAAGCACCATTGTGCTTCCTATGTCTTGAATTAACAGCTTTGTGTTGCATGACCTTGGATGACCTTGACCTTGGGTCAAGGTCACATGTATTTTGGAAGGAAAAATGTGTACAGCATTTCTTTGTGTATGATGTCATTGGTAGGTTTAGTTGTTTGACCTTGACCTTGAAGGTCACCTGAAGGTCAAGGTCATATAAAGATCAAGGTCAAGCATGTGAGTCGTATGGGCTTTGCCCTTCTTGTTTTGTTTAAACTATGCACAATCAGTATTTTGTGGACACAACAGTGAATACTCCTGGAAAAACCCTCTCAGACAAATATGAAGTCTTACAACTGATGTCTCTGAACCTTAGTCCAGAGGGCGAGGTTTTAAGATGCTGTTCCTTGGATGAGATTTCCTTCCATTCAACGGGGCTACTGCATTATGAAGTTGCTGCAAACAGCTAAGTTTTCACACACACACACACACACACACACACACACACACACACACACACACACACACACACACACACACACACACACACTCTCTCAACAGGGCAACTGCATGATGACATTGCTGCTAACAGCTAAAGTTCACACACAAACACACACACACACACACACACACACACACACTCTTAAATGCATAAACACACACTCACACACACACACACACACACAGACATACATATACACACACACACTCTTAAATGCACAAACACATGCACAAACACACACACACACACACACACACACACACACACACACACACACACACACACACACACACACACACACACAAACACACACTTACATACAAGCACTACATCGTGTGCATGCTCCTTGAAGAAAGGGCAGTCAGTGCCTGCTGAACTCTGACAAGACAAAAGCAATGCTGCATTGAGCCCATTTGCCCAAATGACCCAAAGCATCCTCTCCACTTACCCTTTCCTGTGACAACTGCAAAATATGCCAGGGCCTTCATGGGGAAAAGTTTGCCTTCCAAGATGGACTTGATCTGCAAACACAAGCAGGAGCTTTGTTTCTGGAGGCACAGGAGATGAATGATGAACTTGTCAGAAAAACAAAACAAAAACACCAGGTTAGATTAACCTTTAGAACGTCAGCTATTTTGGACCTTTCTTCCCCCTACAGCCAGATTATTTTTCAGCATACAGGAAAAAGACCCTTCTTTAGTTTGAAATTACATGAAAATTTCTGTATTAAACCAAAAATCAAGATTGTTGGTGTTTTAACAGAAAATTCCACGCTCTTTCTGATGCAATCACTAGACTTTGGCTACATAGGAAGGCAAACTCACCAAAAAATATTTAAAATGTGGAAAACAAAAATCAAGCTCACCATACATAGTTTGCAGCTTGCTCTTATTCCAGAATCTCTACAAATGTTACTCTTTGTAAAAAAAAGAGTGCAGGCAACCTTGAAAGTTATCAGAAAATGCTATCTGGCAAAGCAGGGACACTGATACAACGGCAGCCTGTAGTCCAAAATGGCTGCCTTCGTGAAAAGGAAGAAAGTCACCATCACAAATATGCGCTGTGGCACACATTTTGACCTGTGATTATTAGTATTACCCAGCCTGTGCGAGAAGTTACAAGAAGTTAGGCTGATATTGTTCTTTCCTTTTTTTAAAGAATAACTGCTCTGAAATAATTACTGGGCAAGATGTGAACAAAAATTTCTATGAAAGACGACTGATAAATTTCAAGGGAGGCAACTCTATATCTTACATTAACCCTTAGTTTGTTGTGTAACCTCCTTTGATGTGAGCATCTAGAAATTCTTGTTTACACCAAGTCAACACTGTCGTTTTGACATAATTTTCAATTCGAGCGATACCGAGCCTTCACGCACAGCTGCAGCTTAACATATTTTATCAGCTTCCACAAGAAATGACCAATCTGCAGCTGCTGGTTCACTCATTTGGTTGAGAAGCGGACTCCGCAACGATGAGAAGACATCGCGGAAGCCATCTTGGCTAGCACTCGATCATGATGAGTTGTTCAAGAGTGCACTTTTGGGGCTCGCCTTGGGCTCGACAAGTGCTAGGTCGTCTTGAACGCAGGGCTGCAACAGGAGTTCCTTCACACAAGGCCTGTCACAAGAGGCCTCCCTCATGACCTGACGTCTGTCACCATGTCTGTCACCAGAGGGCTGTCACACAGCTGTCACCATCGCCTGTCACCAGAGGGCTCACATAGCTGTCACATGAGGGATGTCACCATCACTGTCATAAGATAGCTGTCATACAGCTGTCACCATGCCTGTCACCAGAGGGCTGTCACATTGCTGTCACAAGAGGGATGTCACCATCCCTGTCATAAGAGCTGTCACACAGCTGTCACCATGCCTGTCACCAGAGGGCTGTCACATAGCTGTCACAAGAGGGCTGTCACCATCCCTGTCATAAGATAGCTGTCATACAGCTGTCACCATGCCTGTCACCAGAGGGCTGTCACATAGCTGTCACAAGAGGGATGTCACCATCCCTGTCATAAGAGCTGTCACACAGCTGTCACCATGCCTGTCACCAGAGGGCTGTCACATAGCTGTCACAATAGCGCTGTCACCATCCCTGTCATAGCTGTCACACAGCTGCCACCATGCCTGTCACCAGAGGGCTGTCACATAGCTGTCACAAGAGGGCTGTCACCATGTGTCACCAGATGGCTGTCACACAGCTGTCATCATGCCTGTCACCAGAGGGCTGTCACCAGAGGGCTATAACACAGCTGTCACCATGCCTGTCACCAGAGGGCTGTCACACAGCTGTCAAAAGAAGGCTGTCACCAGAGGGCTGTCACACAGCTGTTACCATGCCTGTCACCAGAGGGCTGTCACACAGCTGTCACAAGAGGGCTGTTATCATGCCTGTCACAAGAGGGCTGTCACCATGCCTGTCACCAGAGGGCTGCCACACAGCTGTCACCATGGCCTGTCACACACACATCCAAGTGGCATCTACAAGAGGGCTGCCACTAAATAAATAAACAACAAGAAGGGCAATGCCCATACGACTCACATGCTTGACCTTGACCTTTATATGACCTTGACCTTCAGGTGACCTTCAAGGTCAAGGTCAAACAACTAAACCTACCAATGACATCATACACAAAGAAATGCTCTACACATTTTTCCTACCAAAATACATGTGACCTTGACCCAAGGTCAAGGTCATCCAAGGTCATGCAACACAAAGCTGTTAATTCAAGACATAGGAAGCACAATGGTGCTTATTGGCACTTTCTACCATGAGATATGGTCATTTTAGTGGTTCACTACCCCATTTTGGTCACATTTCATAAGGGTCAAAGTGACCTTGACCTTGATGATATGTGACCAAATGTGTCTCATGATGAAAGTATAACATGTGCCCCACATAATTATTAAGTTTGAAACAGTTATCTTCCATAGTTCAGGGTCAAGGTCACTTCAAAATATGTATACAATCCAACTTTGAAGAGCTCCTGTGACCTTGACCTTGAAGCAAGGTCAACCAAACTGGTATCAAAAGATAGGGCTTGCTTTGACCTATATATCACTTGTAGCTAAGGTCGCCATTCTCAATAACGTGGGAGAAAATTGGAAAAATGTGAAAAATGACTGTTTTTGAGACCACATTTATGGCTCCTGTGACCTTGACCTTGAAGCAAGGTCAAGTCACTATGTATGTTTTTTGAGGCCTTGTCATCATACACCATCATGCCACATTTGGTGTTGATAGACTTAATAGTCTCCGAGAAAAATCCAACGTTTAAGTTTTTTACGGACGGACGCCCGCCCGGACGGACGGACGGACGGACGGACGGACGCCCGGACGGACGGACGACACGGCTCAGTACATAGACTCACTTTTGCTTCGCATGTGAGTCAAAAATGGACCGACTTACATCCCAGCAGTTCATGTGACCTAGATAAACTGAGTGCCCGGTTCTCAGCTGTGGAAGCTCTAGTGCTAGCAATGCTTTCACAGCCGACAGCACTGGCATGTGCGAGAATCCCACAGGATTTTCTGGTTTTAGCATGTCGGGCTGTATGTGTGGAAATGCGTGCATGCTGATCCTTCTAATGTTGAAACTATTTCCAGCCAAGCAATAGACATGCATCATTGGAAGAACCTGCAAATTGAACTCTGGCTGTGGATGTATTCCGCTGCCTCTACATGACGTCAAGGAGAGCCACACAACCTCCAGTCTCCATTCAGAGCTCATAAATCGGCGTCTAACATGATTATAGTTTCAAATTTCTTGAAAAGGGAAAAAACATAATTCAAACACGATTTGCAGTCTGAGCTGAACATATTTTCACTGCCCTGTTGCTTTTGAAAAAATTAGCCCTCTTCCTTTAACTCTCATTGCTGTCACCACCATGGAATACAAGTGGGTATATGTGTGAGCCGAGATGCACTCTGTACAATGTACTGCCTTGAACCCTTGTATGCAGCATGTAATGATAAAAGTGGGTGTTTAACAATGTTGTAGCCTTATATAGCCTACAAAGCTGATAGGCTCTTAAACCCCATCCGACCATTGTATGCAGCATTAATCCAACATTAGGTTGGAATACTCCCCAGGGAGTGGAATTGGTGCTGGTACCTGACTGTGCATAATATCTGTCACTGTGTTTCTCCTCTGGTGCCAGCAAAGGATTGATTGAGTGGCCCTGTGATCAGGAGGAAACATGGAAAGCGGTGGAGACTCGCACACGGGTGATAAGTCAACTACATGTAGTAACAAATACAGTGACTGCAACCTGGGATGGGTTTCATGATTTTAACTAAGAAAACGGTTGGGTCAAACGAAACGGGTTGACAAAACGGTCAACATTTGAACAGTTACACTCTTCATCTAAACAAAACACAAATGAAAAAAGGAAAATTGGCTGCGAGACACATCTGGGTGTTTCCTTTTTCGTCCGTTGTTTATTTTGTCCTGATGAAGAATGCAACACTCGAAACATCGGCTGTTTTGTTTTGTCCTGTTCCTCATGCCTGGACCAGTTTCTTGGTCAAGACCTCGCTGGTGGTATGTTGCTATCCAGACCTTTACTTTCACTGCTGGCCATCTCGGGTTTGGGAATGGTGGATGGGAGTTAGTGACAAACAGGAGTTCAAATGGGAGCGATGGATGTACTTGGGTGCTATGTGTTGTCGTGTGGCCTACACAACATTTTATTTTCACATCATAGGAATAATTTTTTTTCTTCTTTGTCATCACAGCACTGTAGTGTTTAGAACAGCTGCAGCAGGTGATATAGATGAAGTTCCTGTCACATCACATCCAAACAGGTGAACAAACGTTTGAAAAATGCTGAAGTGACACAGCAACAAAACCTTGGGAACTGTTCCAAGCCTCTTGGTCTAATAGAGGAATGAGTGCTAACATAGTACTTAAACTAAATAAAAACCTGGACCAACTTCTAAATGCTGCCACACACATTTTCCAACAAGAAACACAACTTTAATTTCTGCAGAAACATGCTCAATTTTTCACTGCAACAAGTAGAAATTCTGCCTAGGCCAGGTTAATTTGAGATGGACAATCTCTCTTGCATTTCCTGTGCCCCAAGGGAACATAAGGCTTGTTCAGGAGGCGCAGCGATTGAAAGTGCTGCTCAGCGCTGCATGTGATTCACTCCTGAACGGCAATTTTGGGGCGTGATTCACTCAGCGCTGTGCAGCGCTCTGCATCACCGATCCGATGTGATGCAGACGATTTTGCATCACATTCAAAATGGCGTCTTCGATCCCGCACTGGCCGTCGATGCGTAAAATAATCCTCAGAAACATCATTTTGGGACTGGAACGGGCTTTATTTGCCCTAAGCGCTCTGTATGTGTGAGTAATGGCAAGTAAGGATGACACAGTAGTGGACTTTATTCATGCACAATACATTTAAATGTGCATAAATGATGTCTGTGGCAAAGAAAACACTTTCTTCGCGTCTATCAACACAACATGGGGCGCAGAAGATTTACCTCTCCTTTAACAAGTGAAGCGCTGCACTACATCTTAGGTGTTCAGGAGAGGCAAAGAGCGCTCAATTGCCAACATGAAGCGCTCATGCAGTGCGTTGTACTCCTGAACATGCCTATAGTCAAAATTCAGCATACATGCACTCGTACATGTATACATAAACAAAACTCACAAACTGTCTCCCTAAGTGATATCACCCCTACCTACCTCACCGCCATCTCCTTTCATGTTTCCTTCCTTGTAAGATACGCAACTGGCCACTATGGATCAAGTTAGAAATTCACTTTTTCCCCCGACTTGAAGGCGTTTACAAATTCGAAGTGCACTTAAAATGCTCATGTCAATGGTGAAATCACATTTTAACCTGACCAATAAGCACCTGAACTACAAGCTGGCAGAGATGGTACCCCTGATACAACATTGCGAGGAAACATTTCTTCCAACGTCCGTTCAGATTCAATGAGACAGGTGCTTTCGTAAGTTTACTTAGCAAGTTTCAATCAAAAAGAGACTCTATAGATGTGGCACAGGCAGTTAAACGAGATGGATGGATGGACAGTGTTTTACGGCCTATCAGCCTTTGTAGGCTATGTAAGGCCATTCAGCCCGAAAATCACTAGAACAATTTAGAGTAAACGCAAATGTGACCCATTTCTGGAAATCAGTCTTAACTCGCAATCATCGAAACAGCTCTACACAGCTCTGAAGGTGGTGGGGGTCTGCCTGGGCGAAATTGAGGTTTTCGGTTCATTGCATTCTCTAAAAATTAATCTATAAAATGGTATAAGTTTTATGTCTTAAAAATGTATTTAAGTGCATTAAAAAATTAATTAAAGTTATAATTGTGATAATTTAGAGCATTTTTATTTGCCAAAATCGACCAATTTTGACCCTGCAAAACAACACGTAACCCTTGCAGAACCTCAACACATGGTCTTTCGCGCGCTTTCTTTCATTTCTTCTGCTGTGCAAAAAATCAAGATGATTGGATAATTCTAAGACCCTGTTGCTAAGGAGAATGTGTGAGGATTGCATGCAAAACTTTGAGGTCCGTTTTCTCAAAACAAGTTGCGACTGAGTTTTCAACTTCAACTCGTTATAACTTCCACAATTTATGAGCTACCAGGTTCATTTTGGTGTCAAATTAATCAGGAAACTCTGTACAATTCAAAAATATAAACATCTCAAAAATGATAAAATCCACCTTAAGACTGGTTTGGTGGTGCGGGGTCACAAATCAAGTATCGGTGTTCCTAGTTATTCGCCTCTTATGAATCACGTAGGGAGACGCTGTGGGTCAATTCTTACCCCGAACCCACAGGGGGAAGTTAAACGAGACAAGACTACGTTACAACAAAGATGTGACACTGCATGAGTCAACCAGACTAAACTGTCAAGAATGACACTACCAGAATTTTCTGTCACTAAATTAAGTGAAGTAGTTTTTGCAACAAATTCTAGAGAAAACAGACATTTTATGATGACATGTTTTGATTTTCTTTTCTTTTTTCCATTGTGTGAGGTGACAGAAAACAATGCATTACAGTCCCCTGCAGACTTGGCAGTCAGCTTATTCAAATACTGTTCTGGAGACTTCAGTCTGGTTTGCTCACACATACAGTAGTTACAAATCATCAATTAGACGTCTGACTGGGGGGGGGGGGGGGGGGGGGGGGGGGGGGGGGGGGGGGGGGGGGGGGGGGGGGGGGGCACACCATAACCACTGGATTATGCTTTGCATGATGCAACAAGTGGGCCTGGGTTAACTGCATCTCGGAACCCTCCTGTGTTACACCTGCAAGGTGTGTTCATAATCCTAGTCGATTGGAGTCCTCCAGAGACAGTTTGCAGAAACTCACTGGGCAGAAGACTGGGGTGGCTAGCTTCTTTGCACTGCCAAGCACGGAGAGCTGCAGTCTGCTCTCCAAGCCCGCTCTGATTTGGTGGTAACAAGTTACCCATAGCGTCTCCCAAATGATATGCAACAGCAAATAAACTAGGGAAAATGCAGACTGGTCTCTAGTGATTTCTGTGATCAATGGCCTTACTGAGCATACAAAAGGCTGATAGGCGGTATGGCTATCTTCATTCCTGCTCTCCCCTACACAGCGAAACACAGCTGCCCCGTGTCAGCAGGTCTCCCAGGACTCCTATCCTGTGTATGAACTGTGATGCTGGATGAATGGAATGTTATGGCCTATCAGCCAGTGCAGGCTACTTAAGGCCATTAAGCACGAAAATCACTAGAACAGTCGAAGTGCAAATCAAGTCATTATGCCCTCATTTATTCGCCTCTTACAAATCGCATAGGGAGGCGCTGTGGGTCTACTCTGACCACCAACCCACAGGGGCCCATGTCTTTGAATTGAAGAGTTCCACGTGTATGCTTCCTCTCAGCTTGCGACCAGTAGACTGGCATGTCACTACACATTAAGGCGTGCATGCAGAACACGAGTGACACATCTCATGAATCTGATGTATAACATTTTGATTATAAAAATCATTGAAGTACACAAATCTGTGAAAAGAGGTGAATGTGCTGTTAGCTTCGTTTAGAAGATATGGTCCCCAAGTGAGTAAAAATGGTTGACTGATAATAAGTGTTAAATGTGTCATTTTGAGGGTAGACGGATGGATGGAGGTTTCACTGCCTACCAGCCTTTGTGGGATATGCAAGGCCATTGAGCATGAACGTTACTAGAATAGTTAAGCTTACTCCACAATGTTGCTAGTTATTGACTCTGTCGATTGGTATAGGGAGACGAGATGGGTCTATTCCGACACCAAACCACAGGGGGCTCCATTTGAGGAGACCAAAGTTCAGAGTGTCACAACCGTTTTGCCACTGTTACTCATTTACATCAAACTTTGTTCACAATAACTTGTATCAAAGCTGATTCTATTAGTGTTTAATGATGCCTTATGAATGTGATGAAGTGTTGTGTCAAATTGGTCAACAAGATGCAAGAGATTGTGGCACCCTGCATTTCACAATCAAGTTCATAGCAGGAGTACAGCTACAAAACAGGAAATGCTTCATGCGTAAACCTGGAATTGGGGGGGGCCTGACTGGTGACTAGTTGGCAAGAGCGGGTTGTTGACCTCCCTCTGATCCCACCATTGCTTCAAGGAGTGCTGCCCTGATCTGGCCCTTTGTCAGAAACAAAACGCCTAAGCCACCAAAAACTCGTCTGTGCCCCCATATCAAGTGCTGCCCAAGGACAAGGACTGGTGAGAGTTTCACAACTTAAAAGAGAGATTTAGAGAGATAGATAGATAGATACGATAGATAGATAGATAGATAGATAGATAGATAGATAGATAGATAGATAGATAGATAGATAGATAGCTAGATCTATAGATAGAGAGGAGTAGGAGAGAGAGAGAAGGAGGAGAAGGAGCGAGACGAGAGAGAGAGAGAGGGGGAGAGATGCGAGGAGGAGACGAGATGGAGAGAGCGGAGAGAGAGGAGGAAGGAGAGGAGGGACGAGAGAGGGAGGAGAAGAGAAGAGAGAGAGAGAAGAGAAGGAGAAGAGAGAAGAGAGAAGGAGAAGAGAGAGAGAAGGAGCGAGAGAGGAGAGCGAGAGACGAGAGAGGGGGAGGAGAGTAGGGCAAGTAGGGGGACAGACTGAGAGCGGATGGACGAGAAGGGCGAGAAGACGAGGAGACGAGAGAAGGAGAGAGAGAGAGAGAAGATAGAGAGAAGAGAGTCGGAGGAGAGAGGAGAGAGAGAGGAGGAGAGAGAGGGGGAGAGAGGAGAGAGAGAAGGAGAGAGAGAGAGAAGGAGAGAGCGAGAGAGAAGGAGAGGAGAGAGAGAGAGGAGGAGCGAGAGGAGTTGGAGAGTCGACGAGCAGAATGAGGGAGAGGAGGAGAGAGAGAGAGAAGGAGAGAGAGAGAGAGAGAGACCACAGACCAGACAGGACAGACAGACAGACACAGACACCACACACACACACACAGACAGGACAAGCACAGACAGGACAGGACAGCAGGCAGACAGACACACAGCAGGCAGACAGACACACAGACAGAATGACACACAGACAGACAGGACACACAGACAGACAGGACAGACACAAGACAGACAGACACAGACAGACAGACAGACAGACAGACAGACAGGACAGACAGACAGACAGACAAATCACCAGACTGATAGACAGGCGAAGCTCCTAGGCAGGCAAAAAGGAATTCGGAGTATAAATGAAATAGGGCATGTAGAGAGAAGAAACACAGACAGCCAGGTCTTTAAAAATTAAATCTGAGGAAGGGCCTAAGCAACAAAAAGACACAAGGCAGACATAATGTGAAGGTTGAAGACTTCAAGTAAAAGTTCACTCATGGATAATATTTACTCTCAGATTAAATACTAAGATGGCACCAAACCAAAACTGCACCCTCACACAATTAGCAACAAGCCCTGAACAAACTGTGTGGTCACGGGCCCCTCTGTCTGGCTTGCCCTAAGCCCAAGTCAGAAGCAAAATCAAAGGAAAGGACTATCTAGGCACATGGCAACTTTTGAACAGAGGCGACTCTCTTATACAAACCAAAACTTCAAAAGTCAATAAGTAACAAACACAGTTGATTATAAATGAGCACACGATCGATTTGCTGCAGACACGGCCACCTATCCAAGCAAAGCACGACAGTCAAGCAATGAACACATGCAAATCCTGATCGCGTTATTCATTGGGTATTTGACAAGGGGGAATGCAACCCCCTGCGGAACAATTCATTAGGGTACAAGAGTTGTCTCCCTGGTCTGAGAGTCGAATATCTCGACGGCATCACCTCCACCAAGCCAGTGGTTAGAAGACTAATGCAATCTTTGAAAACAAACAGAAAACCGTGTCATCACATGCCCAATCCACCCTATCACTTCAAAAGGTGTTGGTGTGTTCCTGAACGACAATTTTCATCATGTCAATCTGAACCAACACAACCAGTACCCATTCTCACCAATTCTTTAATTTACACCGCAGAGATTTCAATTATGCATTGCACACTGTATATCAACAAAATAGTGTGCAACGTCAGCAGGCAAAGTTTCTCACATTTTCATCAAACGTCTCAAGCTGCCGGAGCAGAGTTGTGAGGAGAACCTTCAATCCAGGCGAAGGGGAAAACTGACCACCCAACATTCCAGCTTCACAGGAGTCGCAAGGAGTATGCACTTCACGTTCTCCTCACGGTTTTAAATTAGGACAAAAACAGTTTGGCAGTTGCTAAACACAACAGACTGCAAAATAAAAGCCTAGAATAGCAGCCATCCTGCCATAGTTCCTTATATAAATACACACATTCTATTTCAATTTCATTTTTACAGCTGTCTTGTCACCCCAAAGGGTGACGACGTTCTCTTCCTAATTTCACTGGCCAAACCCTGCACAAACAATTTCCTTCAGCTTGCACAGTGATTTAACTGGGCATGCAACCATGGATAGCCTATCTATACAAAAGCAAAAAAACATTGTCAAAACAAAAAATCCATGGATATGATTATTCCGTGTTGAATCTCCAAAGTGTGCCGTGACAACTATCACATTTTACTCAGCAAGGCACCTTGCCGTAGTTGCTGTGCCAAATTGCGAGTTGTGGGGACCAACCTGACGTGGCCGTACTGAGTGGACACACCGAGTGGCCGACTGAGTGGACACAACCGGAGTGGCCCGACCCGACTGAAGTGATTGGGGTGAAACTGGATAAGAAGTACATGAGTTCTTTGGAAGCAGTCATACGTTCGGTTGTTAATCATCTCTCCTTTATTTTACAATGCTCACACTACCATTTAAACCATGGCCAGAATGACTACTTCCTTATTAAAAATTGAAAATCAACGACACGCACTGACAGCAATTTTCCATCACACATTCATGCTGAATGTGAACAACAATCACATTCATCCCCAAAAACACAAGGTATGCACATGATAAATAATATCATTGCTTGCAAAACTGCTATCTACGGAATCACAGGAAAAACGGTTCAATCTCCTACAGGCTGGCCATCACACATAAAAGTCCCCTCAGTCATTGGTGAGCCAACTAGAATGATGGCAAACCATCTTAGAGAACCTGGTCTTAGCAGACATCAGGAGGAGGGACCACCCCTTCCCAAGCTTCTAAATCTGGAAAGCCACTACAGACACACACACACACACCACCACACAACCTCGGCTATTACAGAGTTAAGAGACAGTTGTCAATGCTTTGTCGGCATGTGGAAAAATGACTGGTTTTTCCATTCCAGCCACTAGGAACGCCTACACAGCAAGTTTACTGGAGCCTCCCATCTCAGGCCGCCTAAGGGCACCATCGCACCTTGTCAAACCTAATCAAACCAATTCCTCCTCATTCCTTTCCACTCTTCCTTCCTTCGTTGCTGAGACCTCCCTTGATGAAAATGGAGAACATGGCAAACTAGGACTGCAAATAAGATGGTCGCACTGTTATGAATGGAGGAGTTGTTTTCCCAGAGGTCAGGGCTGACTGCTAGGCTGTGGCCCAGGTTTTGGACACACATACGCTTGCTGACCTGCTGCCTGTGATGGCAGCGGGGGCCCAGCTTCTTCACTTCTCCTTGTGCAAAGGCCTGGGTATGAACTCCTCCAGCAGTGGTCTTGGATTGATGTCGCACTCCGCTCCCTGCAACACATGAACAGGCAGGGTGGGGTGTGAACTTGGGGAAGAGGGGGTCCATGGTGGAAGAGTTGGGGTGAAGGAGGAAGAGACAGCAACAGAGAGCGACCGAGAGACCGGAGAGGCCGAGAGAGAGACTAGAACCCCCCCTTCGTTTGTTGTACGGAGAGAGACAACACTGAAGCGAGAGTAGGCGATGCACGAGTGAAAGAAATGAGAGAGAGAAGAGAGACTGAGAGAGAGCGACGCCAGTCAGCGCGTTGAGAGGAGTGTACGAGAGAGAGAGGAGCGCCGGGAGTGACGGACGTCGAGACCAGACCCGCCACCGGGGGGAGACTGGCTGGAGAGAGATGAGGACAGCGCGGAGAGAGGAGTGAGACAGTGGCGAGCGATCAGGAGGAATGGATGGGTGCGTGTTTTACAGCCTAGCAGCCTTTGTACGGCGTATAAAGGCCATTAAGCATGACACTCAATCACTAGAAACAGTTCAGAGTAAACACAACATAACGTCACGTGTCCCTAAATATTCACCAATCCATGAATGGCATAGGGAGACAAGCGTGGGTCAAAGTTCGTATCTCCAAACCCAACAGGGGGGAGAATCGACGGAGGGAAGGAGAAGAGGAGAGAGGGTGACAAGAGTGACTCGGAGATCCCCCCCCTAGTGATTGCTTGGATCGGAGAGAGAGACGGGAGAGAGAGAGAGAGGACCATTTGGAGAGAGAGAGAGCGAGAGAGAGATTTGCGACGCCCCCCCCCCGAGGCACGAGATGTCTACTTGTGAAAGAATGGGAATAAGAGAGAGAGAGATGATCGTGACGACCCGAGGAGTGATACACACGAGACATTAGAGGACGGACGAGAGATGAGGAGAGAGAGAGATATGGATGAATGGATGGGGGGTGTTGTACAGGGTCTATCAGCCTTTGTAGGCGATAGAAGGCCATTAAGCATGAAAATCACTAGAACAGTGCAGAGTAAACACAAATAAAGTCAACGTGTCCTCTATATTATTCACCAATCATGAATTTACATAGGGAGACAAGGGGGTCAATTCGTATCAAAATCCAAAAGGGGGGCGTAGCAGAGAGAGAGAGAGAGGGGAATGGAAGAGGACGAGATGTGTGAGAAGAGCAACAAGGAGCCCGCCCACTACAACCCAAGCGCACAAAAAAGGACACAACACAGGCGCACGTCAGCTGAGTGATCGCACCCCCACTCTTCGCCCCTAGCCACCCCGATACCCGCTCTCTTCCTCGACACCGGCAGGACGCCGGAACCCGCCTCCGCCCCGCGAAGGAATAGCCCCCCCCTCGTTATCAAACCAGCGGATTAGAGGGATCTAACGAAGAAAGTGAGAAACTAGCGGAATTGAGATTACCCGGAACAAACTAAGATGATACACCCCCCCCCCACCCCCCTTTTAAGTGGCAATAAATAATACATATGAACAGAGACAAGACCACTAAGACGTACCCCCCCACCCCCCACCCCCATCCCACCCCCCGTCACCCCACAAAAGAATACAGTAGAACAATACAAAAAACAATGAAAGCTACAAGAAGACCAACCCTTCCCCACCCCCACCCCCTCCCCCACCCCTCCCCCCACCCCCAACCACACTCAGTAGCAGTCCGTATAGCCCAGAGGAAGCACAAAAGAGAAAGTGGCACTGTCATAGATGTGGAGAAGTGTGTGCGCACCGCCGACAGGATCAGCGGCGGCAAAGCTGCCTGGGGAGGTTCTGGACAGCGTTGAGCTCCGTCACCGCCGTGGGGAAGAACGAGTTCTGAAAACGGCATGTGCGCGTTTTGAGGGACCTGAAACGACGGCCAGAGGGAAGGAGCTGGAAGAGGGAACAAGCAGGGTGGGAGGGGTCCGCCACAATCTTACGGGACTTGCGCACTATGCGCTGGGCGTAGATAGAGGCTAGGGAGGGCAGATCACGGCCAATGATCCTGCCAGCAGCGCGCACGACACGCTCCAGCTTGTCTTTCTGCTGTTGAGTGGCCCCTCCGAACCACACACAGATGGAGAAGGTAAGAACACTTTCCACCACAGCACGGTAGAACTGGAGCATGATCTCCGGAGACAGACCAAACTTCTTGAGCTGCCTCAGGAAGTACAGCCGCTGCTGGGCACTCTTATGGATGCCGTCAATGTTGTTGCCCCAACTGAGGTCGGAGGAGATGAATAAACAAACTAGTACATGAATATATTGTAAGAGGAACTCGAACTCGCAGATCTCGAGGCGATGCTGGGATTGAGCGCTTTATTTCCGCCAAACCAGCACACACTCCCGACTGCTCCGGGCCTCTCCCTTATCAAACCGAGGCGCGGACCTCATTGTAAACCACCCTCATAAACCGGCGAGGCAGGACTGACTTGGTCGCCGCTTTTACAGATGCTTGTGTTTCTTCACTCCGCCTTATCAGCGAGTTAAATCTATATACAACGAGATATAATCAGGATAGTCTACAGGACTAAGCTACAAGCGATTATACACCTATCTAACAAAGTCAATCAGAACAGAATGATCTATATGCTGAACACAGCACGGATAAAGTGATTCTTACTACTGGGCGGGAAGAGGAAACGCTGCACATCCCGGTCTCTGTATAGTGTTGCAGGCGGAGACCGGTCAGCTGAGCAATGAATAGCCCGGTGGGGTGCTGGACGTTTCGCCCCATTTGCAAGTTCGCCCCAACCACTTCACCCCACATTCTAGGGTTAGGGTTAGGGTTAGGGTTAGGATTAGGATTAGGGTTTGGATAGTGGGGCGAACCGGCAAGAATGTGGGGCGAAGTGGTTGGGGCGAACTTGCAAATGGGGCGAAACGTCCATGAGCCGAAAATGGGGCGAAACGTCCATGAGCCGAAAATGGGGCGAAACGTCCATGAACCGCCCGGTGCTGGGCTTCTCGGGTTACATTACCGCATCTCCTCTGCTACTCAGGGAGCCAGACTCCTTTACAATATAATTAGGCAACTGAGTAAAAGAATGGGCAGGTGATAAGAGAGTGAAATAGGTCAATACAATCGTGAATGTGTAAGTGAGTGGCTGGATGAATGAGTGGATAAGAAACGTTGAACTACGAATGGGTTAAGAGTAGTGAAGAAACAGAGAAGTGAGTACAAGAGTCTAGATGCAATGGGGTTACTATGTAATTGACTTGTTAGGGAGGTGAATGGTGAGTACGTTGGCAAAACGTTTATACGGAAACCATTCACCAGCAATGAACCAGGAACCCATTCTAGTCCACTAGAGACTTCGCCTGCCGGCGAAACAGTCTCTAGCACAGTTGACATCACGTGATGGAAGAATTTAATCCAAAAACTTCAAATGAGGGTCACACGAGAGGCTTGTGGGATAGCGGATCTGCTCCCTGACATACGCCATTAAAGTAGTTCGAAGACTCTTTCGCACAAAACTCATAAACTACGCTTGTTGTGGCAATAAACAAGCGTTTATTTAATAAAATAACGTGTGTGTGTGTGTGTGTGTAAATGGAAACAAGTTTTGACATCTGAATGATTTCTGTAAAAAGTTGAGAAAAACGTAGCATCAGAACGGACTATTTTTTGCGCAATGCTGAAATGCGAAGGGTCAAGTCTATTACGCTTTCATTGTAAACTGTGCCAGAGTAAATACTGACTCGGGTTCACAGAATGCCAGGAACCACCCTTGAACTAGGTTTCGATTAGAAGAGGACAGCAAGTACTGTCTAGAGAAGCCAATGCTGCTTAATGGTCCCATTTAAGGCAAAGGATATATTTGCCATATTGACCTACCATTTGCTCTGTAGTAAAGGTGATAGCGATACTGACTTTCTTTCTTTCCCCCTTACTCTCTTTGTTCCTCGGGCTTTCCGTATTGTCCATCTGTGTGTCCCTGCGTATATTTGTGTGTCCATCCCTCTCTCTCTTTCTTTCTCTTTCTCTCTCTCTTTGAGTCTCTCTCATTCTCTGTCTCTCTCTGTCGCTGTGTCTGTGTCTGTGTATGTGTCTCTGTCTGTCTCTCTGTCTCTCTCTCTCTCTTTCTCTCTCTCTCTCTCTCTCTCTCTATATATATATATATATATATATATATATATATGTATATGTAGGTGTGTGTGTGTCTCTGTGTGTGTGTGTGTGTGTGTGTGTGTGTGTGTGTGTGTGTGCATGAGAGAGAGAGAGGTAGGGAAGGGAAAGAGAGAGACAGAGAGAGAGAGAGAGACAGAGAGAGAGACAGAGAGAGAGACAGAGAGAGAGACACAGAGACAGAGAGACAGAGAGAGAGAGAGAGAGACATAAAGAGAGAGGGGAGGAGGGGAGAGAGACAGAGACAGAGAGAGAGAGAAACATAGAGAGAGACACACACATATATATAGAGAGAAAGAGAGAGAGAAAGAGAGATAGAGAGAGAAAGAGAGAGAGAGACATAAAGAGAGAGGGGAGGAGGGGAGAGAGACAGAGACAGAGAGAGAGAAACATAGAGAGAGAGACACACACACATATATAGAGAGAGAAAGAGAGAGAGAGAGAAAGAGAAAGAGAGAGAGATAGAGAGAGAAAGAGAGAGAGAGATAGAGAGAGAGAGTGTATTTATGTGTCACGCATCGATGTGTACAAATTGACCTTATCATACTCTGAGGATCGAGGCTCTGTGAAATTCACTACGTGATGACGTATTGCAATATGAAGTCTTTGCCTACGTTCAAAAACAGCATTTGCAATTTTCTCAAGAATCAGCCTACAACATCATTTACCAAGGCTTCATCTAATTTATAGACAGGGCGATAACCGAAACTGTGTTCTTTTACATCCATCTTCCGTGGCTTCTGGCTGAGCTACTGGAGCAAGCCCCAAAAGCAAAGCGACCAGTGTTCCAGCTCATGAGAGGGCATTGAGCTGCACTGGCCGTATGTTTCTCTGTCTTAATGCCTGGGTGTCTGGAACACACTGTTTCTGAGCATATTTCATTGTAATCATGTCATCATAAGCTCAACACATTACTTGTAATTTGTAGAGTTGTTTATATCTACACATATTTTAGTATGTTTCAGAGATTGTATAATTCATGCTAGAAGTTGGTTCCCACCCTCTTTCTCTCTCACTCATTCTCTCTCTCTATCTCTCTCTCTGTCTGTCTATCTCTCTCTCTGTCTATCTCTCTCTCTCTGTCTATCTATCTGTCTGTCTGTCTGTCTCTCTCTCTCTCTCTCTCTCTCTTTCTCTCTCTCTCTCTCACTTTGAGCTATACTTGAATATTTTACTTCAAGGTCTCAATGTAAGAAGAGCACTAATGCCGAATTTATTATTCTTGTACAGTTTGTTTGTTTGTTTGCTTGCTCTCTCTCTCTCTCTCTCTCTCTCTTTCTTTCTCTCCCCCCCCCCCATCTCCCCCCATCTTTCTTCCTCTTTCTCTGTCTCTCTGTCTCTCTGTCTCTGTCTCTCTGTCTCTCTCTCTCTCTCTCTCTCTCTCTCTCTCTCCCTTCTCTGTTGTTGTTGCTGTTGTTGATGATGATACTGAGCTTCTCAGTTTAATCCTTGCAATAAAGGGAAAGCACTGGTCCTCACCGTACCATCTCACGTGTTGTGGAGAGGCGAATATTTTAGGACAAAAACAATATTTCACTCGTGCCTTCTTCCTCAGTAAACGACTGTCTCAGCACGAAGCTCTATAATTTACAGAAAAAAGTATTGTTTATCATCATCTTCCATCCCATGAACTGTTATGAGCTCTAAACAGCGTCCTAGCGCTCGCACATGCAAACCCGGTCCTTGAGTCAGGCGGTCAGGCGAATACAGAGCTGGAGTAGTAAAGGTATGCTCCATTGTCCTTCCCAAGGCCATGGGTGTTTTTGTCCTCAACGACTACCTCTCAAATGGGCAGAGAAGGCCCCCAAGATCCTGCGCAGAAGCAAAGGTGGAGAAGAGCTAAACTGGGTTCGGAATGCCGATCGGACAGATCTTGCAGCGGAGACTGGCCTTCAGTTCATATCTGTTTGGGGATATTTCTAGAGCAGTAAAGTGCATTCGATCCATTCGGCGCGCTTCTGTTAGATGAAAAGATCTGTTCGAGACTCACTGACAAACACGTGATCAACTCGATCCGGAGAGGGGGAACAGCGAGAGAGCATGAACTGTTTGTTTGGATTTCTCGTGTTTTGTCTTATCAATCATTCCTCATCGATCCTTCACAGACAGACACACAGCAGATTACCTGTCTGTGCAGTCCAACAGTGCTTTGAGTGCCTAGCGATTTCCAGGGCTGAATGAAACGTGCCCAGACAGATGGACCGACATGGAAATACAGAGTGCTGAAAATAAGCGAGTCTTCGGTGTGAATTTTTTTCATGTCACACATCAACTGTGATTCAAAGGAAATGTTGTTATCATTTAGTAATGAAAATTGATAAATTTTGTCTTTTACTCTGTTTGAGGAGAAATATTTGTTTCATTAGTATTTCTCTCGACAAGTCTACAAAATTTAAAATGTTTTATTAATATTCGGTGAGATTCTAATGCCAACAAATGAAGAATGTTTTTCCCCTGCTAAAGGTATTGCTGCGCTGTCAAGACGTCGGGTCGATGACGATGCCCCGTGGCAGAGGTCTATGGCTGGAGTAGACAGCACGTCTCACGCGGCATAGGCTCCAGCGGGACAAGAGTGCACATCGACTTCTTTCAAGTTCAGGTCAAGGTCAGAACAAGAGAGCAAAGCCAGGGCTCTCAGAGGGTGTGTAAAGTTCTGTGGAATCAGTCCATGTGCTGAGCTCATGAAGACATAGACACATGAAATTTGACAACGAAGAAAATATGCCTATCTAATTTTGTATAGTTGTTTTTCTTGATATTTGATAACTGAACGCAGATTGCTCATGGCACAATGAAATTTAAAAAACGATGCTTTGACCTGCCTGAGATTGAATCTATCTCCGCGTTTCTTTGTCTTCGATAGAAGTACTCTAATCGCATTTCTGAGGCGAAATGTGCCATTAAAAGTCAAATCTAGCCTTCGAAAGGAAAAACAAAAATTCATACGTTGTATCGGAGGAAGAATTAACATCTTTGGTTTTTGCTGGCGATGGTGTACAGACAAACTCCTTATGAAGGCAGCCTCCGTGCTTGTCTGTAAAACAACCTGAACAGACAGGGGCACATTTGAAATGTCAAGACGAGCAATCGAACGCACTTTTATGGCGATCTGGTTGAGTTGTTCACCTCAAACATCGGCCGCGTTCTTCGTCGTTCCACTCGAGATCTGATCCGGCAGAAGGCACATACAGTCCCGGAGAGAAACGCCAGGATCCGCATGTAAATTCACAAAAGTGTCTGGTCTGCTCTTTGTCGAATTTGAGCTGTCGCTATTAATAACCTCTGCAACTTTTTTACCGTCATGTCCGAGAGTTGCGAAGATAATTACAGCCTAATTAGAGGTTTCATTAACAGTTTTAGAGAAGTATTCTCCTTTCCGTGTGGTCGGAAAAACACCGAATCTCCATGAGTTGAATCAAAGATTTAAAACTCTCACGGCATCGTTACTGGGCATCTCACAATTCTGAAATCTTCCGTCTTTTCTAGGCTTGTTCTGTCCGTTCACATTTAATCCCAGTGTAAAATAACTTAGTAAAAAGAAAAAAGCTACTCCCGGTGCTATTCACTTTTTTTTTACACTCACTGCCTCCGTCAACTTCAACGGCCTTTTCTCAAAACAAGTGATTGGCGGGTAGTCGGTACTAATCTGTAGTTACTTCATTTTGAATTATTCAATCTGTGTAGTTCTGGCACCAATTTAAAGTTCTATATTTGTTGTTTTTTCCATTTACTAATCACCCGCAATATTCAAATCCGACTTTACTTGTATGTACCTTCTGCTGGATTTGC
>JAWQFJ010024633.1:0-10000 GCA_034096865.1 Theodoxus fluviatilis | reverse complement strand
AACGACGAAGACGACGATGACAATGTTGTTGTAGATGTTGGTGTTGATGGTGATGGTGATGGTGATGATGACGGTGATGGTGATGGTGATGATGACGGTGATGGTGATGGTGATGGTGATGATGATGATGATGATGATGATGATGATGATGATGATGGTGGTGATGATGATGGTGGATGATGGTGGTGGTGGTGGTGGTGGTGGTGGTGGTGGTGGTGGTGGTGGTGGTGGTAATGATGATGATGATGATGATGATGATGATGATGATGATGATGATGATGATGATGATGATGATGATGATGATGATGATGATGATGATGATGATGATGATGATGATGATGATGGACTGATGGAATGCCTATCAGCCTTTGTAGGCTATGTATGGCCATCAATCAGGTAAATCACTAGAGCTGGTTATATTAAGTTAAATCTTTATTTCTCTAGTTTTTCACCTCTTATGAATCGTGTATGTAGACGCGGTGGGTTTATTCTTACCTCCAACCCACAGCGGTATGATAGGAACTGACTCGTTTGAGATGATCTAGCATTCCAAGGAAACAATCTGCTACAGCAGAAGACTCACAAAAACTTGGTCTAGCATTCTAAGGAAATAATCTCAGGTGAAGGAGATACATTGAAGTCATCGTGGGAGCAGTTTGTGACAAGCAGACCTCCCCTGGACCAGACTTTTCAACAAACGAAGACAACAACGTTTAACGGCCTCATGTGGAAAGTACATTTGTGGAGGGCATAGAGCGTCCTTCAGGAATTCCGGTTATGCATAATCTTCTATGTAATGAGGCATTCTTGCATTCTACGTCACACCTTGTGCTGTCACGTGACATCCGGTTTCTGTGATATGGTAATTCACAAGTTTTGCCTGAACGTATTCCTTGAAAACGGACGCTTTGCCAAACTCCTTTTCGGTGAGTATTTTTGCATTCTTCCGTTGTCCTAACGTTACTGTAATCACAAGAAAATGATACCATGTCGTTTCAACTGCTGATTTGTAAAATAAAATGGCTTAACTGACAAACAGTAAACATTTCAGGCGTAGTTTAAGCGACCAACTGCTTGGCCTGCGGCGACCCAAAAGATGTCACGCTTCACGTTTTAAATTGCTCGATTTTCCTTACTAGTTAATCAAAACATCAAGTTATGCGATGCTTGCCTTATTTTATGGGTAAATGGAAAGTCTGATGCTAAATGTATGGTTATTTAATTATCAGACGGCTATTTTGTGAAATGTGACCCAATTTCGATTCCTACATCGTGATCGTGATGCGTGATGCGCGCGCACCCTCATTACATAGAAGATTATGCATAAGCGGAATTCCTGAAGGACGCTCTATGATTCACTAATACTGCACAGTTCTTGCATCTTTTCTCTTTGCATGTGCATTAGTCTGCTGTAGGATGCCAGCGGAAACTATATCCATTGACTGAAAGACGTAGACAATGTGAGACTCAGTGTGGATGAAAGTGTACACGTACATGAAGACCATTCCCTTTACCATTTTCATCTCTCACAAACTCTGATACAATGCCCCAGTGCCTCAAGTGTCCTGCAAATGCAGCTGGCACTGCCATGTTCGTGAGGCATCTTCAAACACCAGTGTCGACAGGAATCTTCAGACTCAAACAATAAATGTTGGGTTGAATATGTCACCTATAATTGAACTATGATACCATCGATAGCGAGCGTATATTTGACTGTTTAGATATCGTCGAAGCTTGATAAGACGTAGATATCGCTACACACGTTGCGACTGAGAGAGCATTATAGTCCATAATATACGCACACATTTTCCTTTTCATTCCTTCTGATAGAGCTCTGATATCAGATCTAAGTTTATGTTATTGCTGGACGAGTGTAAATATTTGGTGGACAAGGAAACGAGCCTCTCACTCAAATGGTTCACTAATGGACGCTGTGCTTAGTGATTTTGTTGTGTCTTGGATATCTGTGACGGTTGATTCTTATGAAATCAAACTTCTCCACAAGGTAACAAACACAAATGAGGCTTGATAGCTCTTGTAATGAGTGACTCAGGCTGGTGCAAAGATCAATTATGCTTGCAAACAGCAAATGCTTACATTTATTGTGCCAATGTATTATTGCAACTGTTAATGTTCAAGTGTTGATGAATAAACTATATGTCTTGTCAAAACATGTTATATTTCGTCCCGTGTTTCCTCAAAGATCCAACTTTGTCTCTGAGTCATGTATGAATGAGATTGTTGGCGTACAGATGAGGTACATTGAACTGTTTTGTGTCTGATTTACTGGGTCTCACGAGAGAGTGGAAACACTGTGTTTATTTTTACTGACAACTTGTATTCCACAGTTCATGATGCATCACATTTCTTCTGGCAACCTACTTCCAAACTCCCCACGCTACTGTCCTCATTTCTTTCTTCAACCTCGACCCAATTCTCGCTCTAGATTCGATGAAACACAGGCTTCTTGCAATGCCTATGCGTATCTTTCACGCTCGTTCGTGCATATGATCTAAAGTGGAAACTCTTTTTTTTCTAACGCGAAACTTTTATAGATAGTGCGCACATACGGAGTAGATGAGTGTTGCGCCCAAAATAACTCCGTATTTCTTTAGTTCTACCAGGCTTATTAGTCGAAAGTCAATCATTACAATGGGAGCTGTTAGAACTTCCTTTCTCGGAACTCCTGGGCAGTACTCCAATGTCGAAATGAAGTGTCAAAAGTCGAAAACTTACAGACGTTTTTTTTCTGCCGTGAAATTTCCCACGACTCTGGCGGTGACCGAGAATCACCCAGTGAAGAATGCTACGCTGAGCACGACAGTAGCAAAGAAATCGCCCAGGAAACCCTTAGCTGTTGCTTACTCGCTGTGTGTAGGAAACAGCGGGGCATTGTCTGTGTCCGCCACTTGGTGAGTTGTGGGAATGTCGTCCGAGCAAGGGAACTTAGAACCCCTCTCAAACCATTCACCGGTGCCAAGGCATGTCTGAAGGCATGTAGACCACGTGGAAATGCCGTAGACACTCCAAGCTGGCACCCCAGGCGCCATAGCGCTCGACACTAAGTGTCTGCTCGTCCACAAATACCTGCAAGTCGCAAGAAACCCTTTGGGAAACGGAGGGAACATCTGGGGACACTTGATAGGTGACGGAGGTGCCCTCGCCCCATAACGAAAAGGTGTCATCTATCCAAAAAGCGTCGAAGCAGGCGCTGACTATTTCGGGAGCTGGCAGCAAACAAACTCCGTGGGCATTCAACACCGCAAGTGTCTCTCTCCCTACTGTGGAGGCCCTAATCTGACGGTCTGTCAACAGTCCGCAACCCCGTGTCTCAGTGCATGCTCCCCCCACACTTCCAAAGCAGGCCAGGGGGTTGTAATTGATGAGAGAATTATAGGCGATCTGAGAAATTCCCTGAAACCGTCAAATGTTTGAACTCAAGACCCTCGATCGGTCTTGCTGGGAGAAGGTCCAAGGCCTGCATGGAGGAATGAGGTTCGGCGCAGTGGGAACGCTCAAACATGGACGGTGTCCTCGTAGATTTTCTCGGTGGCCGTCTCTTTCAGGCAAGGGCCGTCCCGTCTACACGGGTCCTGCACAAAAGGTTACGACCCCTGCAGCCCGACGAAGACAGTGCGTTGAAGATTTTCGTGGTGCCAGACTTGCTACGGCCTGGCCTCTTCAGTTTGCACCTGTCTCGTGCTGGGATCCTGACAGCCACGTGATGTTGCGTGGAAGATTAGTTGAGGCCCCTGTGCACCCGTTGTCCGTCGTCCGCTAATCGCCCCAGTCTTACATGGCGACCCGTCTGTCGTCGTGGTCCACGGGTCGTGGGCAAAAAGCACATGGTGAAGTGCTCCAACGTTTTTGAAGATGGGTTTAGTGGGATTGGTGCTGCTGATTCAAACGTTAAAGAATGCTTTTAATGTCATCGTATTGTTTCTTGCTCGTACCGTGTGGCCAGAAATCCACTCATAATCGGGAACTGTTAAGAATGTAAAAGATTGGTAAAATGCATCCAAGTCTTAGACATGAAGAAATTAAACATTTCGAGTATCTTTAGAGCATCTCTGTGTTCTAAAAGCATCAACCTCCTTCAGTAGACCACACCAAATTTAATTGTGTGGTTTGTACAAATGCTGACATTCTTGAGCCAGCTATCGGCAATCAGTGAGCGGGCGGTTAGAAAGAGTGTCTTCTGTGAAACAAAAACCTTTTTCCCTTGAGTGATTAGTGATGTCGTGTTGAGCCTGCACATTACTGAAAGCAAAGTTCCTCTTTGAGCATTCCTCAGTTAGACAGACATGTAACTTTTTGACAATACGTTTTGTGTTGACTGCTCTTTGACCCTGCGCACCTTTCCCACTCTTCCATGGTCAGGAGACGGCGCCACTAGCTCGGATTCCTAGCGGTCACGTGACTGACACCGTTGTTGTGGTTTGGTGAAGAAAATGCTGATTGGGTGCCAAGTGGGATCATCCTGGGAATTCACTAGAACCATTGGCCGCTCCTCATGAGTAACTCGCTTTCTTTCCTGAAAGCTATTTTCGGTGGAGGACAAATTCGTTTGCAACCGGCCCCTTGTTGTTCTGTGCCTGATTTAGACATGGCAGCTTTTCGGAGTAGTAGTCTTGGAATGTTCCTGTTGATTTTCCTCTTGCGTGGGAACCACGAAATCTCTGTCAAAACCTGGTTTGTGGTTCTGAAAACTTTGTCGTTTGCTCTGCCAGGAAATTAATCTTTCATACTGCTACCAGCCCATCGGTTTAGACAAAGGTCATGTTCGCACATTACGTTGACGATCTTCTCTCGTGGTGAAACAAGGCCAGGCAACCACACGTGGTTTTAGTACAGCAGACAAATATATTTCACAGTGGTCTTAATTTCCTGCACTTCGGAGTTGCCCCGTTTTCATTCAAGACACTATATTCATTGTTAAAACAAACGTACATCATGTGTACAATATTGCTTGCAAAACAGGGGAAATGATGTATGTGAAATATCTAAATGGTATGATTTTATTTTTGAGCATGATGCTTGCATCTAGTGGGGAAAAATGAAGCATTTTGTCATCATGAGGCTACTTAATTCGCATCGAGAAAATTTGATTGAAGCTGGTCTAAAGTGCTTTAAGCATTTATCGCCCATTAGCGGAATTGCTCATTATATATATATATATATATATATATATATATATATATATATATATATATATATATATATATATAAGGCAGAACGTTCACGAGCACAGTGAAAATAAATCATCTATGTCTGGATTTTCATTTTGTAGACATAGAGAGCGCCACGACATAACTAAGCAACACGCGTCTCCATGGGTGAGTTGCTTACGCTAGGATCTCTGCAAGATCTTGCAATAAATAGGCCAGTGTCAACTTGTGTCAACATGATGAAAGCAGATGCAAAAGCAGTAAATTGTTTGACACATGTTGAAACCGGTCTATACCTCGCCAGACCGCGGGTCTATGCAACGCGGCCCAGTTTACAGTCAGAAAGTTATGGACCGCACTTTTCGTAGCTTTAACACTGAAGAACGACTGAAGTCAGACCAATAGACGTTATTCACGCAGCGGCCATTTTGAAATCGAAAACGAGACGGACTTTGCAAACTTAATGGCGTCCAGCGTCTATGGCGAAACCGAAGGCTTCAGTATCACATAGACACTGCTGTGTTCCTTATTGCGAGAACGATGATCGATATGACGAGAACTCCAGACTGTCCTTTTTCAAATTCCCCACAGACAAGAAGCAGAAGAAACAATGGATCTGGAAGATTCGGCGTGATCCTGGCAAAAAATTCAAGGTAACAAGAGCTTAGATCTAGGTCTTGTAAAAGCAATTGTTTACAGCTTCGTATGGTCTGCATAAGCGAAATCTAGCCACAAAATGAGTTTTGAAGGATTGAAATAACACGTTTTCTGCTAAATATACGTGTTGTTGTTGTTTTTCTTGTTTATAGCTGGGAAACTGCAATGTTTACACCATGAAGCAAGAGCATTCCATCACTTCGCACGACCTAACATAGTAAAAACCTCTACTCATGAGAAACCTATTGTGATTGGTCCAAAATGTAGTTCAGCCAATGGTAGAGAGCCATGTATACAGTCTTGATCACACCGGACATGTTGATGTCGGCATGGCAGACGATGCAAGCCCAGCTGGCAGTAGTCGCTTATCTGGCAGATTTGACTCAAAATTAAGTATATGATCAGATATAACAAACTATCTGCAAAGACAGCCCATGGCTATATTAGCGTAATAAATTAACATATAGGCTTACTGATCTTATTTCAAGAAACACCATTCATAATGATCAACACTACGGATCTAGATCTACAAGAGAGAAGGGTAACCTGTTTTACCTTCGATGTCATGCACAAATCCTTCGATGAACTTTTCGTAGCCTTTCCCTTTTTTCTGCTGGGTATTTTGGCAACATCACTTGCCCATACTTCCACATTTCCATGCGAGAATGGAGGCACATGAAGGAGATTTCCACTCCATGTACTGGTACTGGTGCTGGCCATAGAAGACGCCATGATTTTTGCCAAGTCCGCCTCGATTTGAAAACCGGAAGTATCTCGCGTGAATAATGTCCATTACAGTTATCTTCCCATGTGTACCCCGTTGCCAACCTGCGTTTTCCTCGTGGCATTTATGCAAATATGAAAAACGCCCACATGAATGAACACCAGTGACGTCATTAGCGATACCCACAGACAGGGACAGTAGGATAGACATAGACTGCAGAACAACTGATCCCATTGCAGTTTGAGTTAACTCCTCTTGAATACTCCTTTTCAGTTCACGCTTTTGCAAATCGGCGGCTTATCAAAGCTGCCTCTCTCACTCAGTCTGGTACTGTTTAATGTCTATACTCTGTTTAATACGAGTTGGTAAGCGCGGAAGGAGGGAGTTAGTTTGGGAAAGGGGGTGGGGGAGGATAGGATGGACTGGGGGTAATGAAGGGAACACTGAACGGGAAAGGAGGACGGAGATGGAGGGGAGTGGAGGGGGGTGATCGCTCGAATTAGATCCTAGGGGAGTGTGATCTGATATGACCGGAATGTCGACAGTTCGTGAAATTACAATAGCACCAAACAGCCTGCGATAAAAATAACACTTTCTCTTTATTCAATAGTTGAGCAGAATACAGCTATGCCATTGCTAGAGCTACAGACGCAACATATTTGATACAATGATCATGTGTTGTTACACTTTTCTTCTTTAAGCCTCTTGCGGGAGAAAATGCGCACCCACAAGTACGTTTTTTGTTGTTCGAACGTTACTTCCTTTTAACAACCAATGACAGTTTTCCCTTATACGAAGTTGTGCTTATTGTGCAATCTTGTGTCTCTTCGTTTACTGCAAGTAGTGCAGTCCAGCAGAAATTGTTTTCATCGTCTAGCACGTCACAGAATGGTCAGTCAACGAGCTCGTATCCTGTCGTTGTGATCATAGCGCTTCGGAGAGATAGAATGGTCGAGTATTAATGGAAATGTATGAAAGCTGAAAATGAAGGAGGCCCGTGGATAATAGTGGGCGAGGATTGTGCAGGACTGTGTGTAGGAAAATGGAAGAGGCCGCTGTGGTTTGAAGCAAGACAAAAGGAAGAAGTTCAGAGACAAGAACTGAAAAGCACATGACGAGTTTTCATTGTGAAATGCAGGTAGCGGGGAAATACGCTTTGTCCAAAGTTGTATTCGGTATTTGCTTTGTTTCGTTTTGTTTGTTTCGTTTCGTTTTGTTGTGTGTTGTTTTGTTTTCTATATGTGCTTATTTGTTTCCTTCAGGGAACGAGCCAGTCTCCGCCACGGCAGCAGCCAGTTTTCTCAAAGTTCGCCTATAATGATTTATATCCACTTCAAATTTAAATCAACAGCAACTTAGCTTGCTAATTCCCCCCCCCCCCCCCCCCACACTCCCCCCCCCCCCCCCCCCCTCTCAATGGTTTCATAAATAAATACGGATACAAGAGAACCTGTGTTGTTCGTGACATATAAAAGGAAATGCTACCTTATTGAATATTGATTTCTACACGTACGGTTGTTCATGTGTGTGTGTGTGTGTGTGTGTGTGTGTGTGTGTGTGTGTGTGTGTGTGTGTGTGTGTGTGTGTGTGTGTGTGTGTGTGTGTGTGTGTGAAAATAAGTGCGCCTGATGAAAGATGTAGAGGGCCTCGTTTTGTTTAGATTTTGCAAGTGGAGAATCGTGTGGTTCTTGCAGCGTCTTTCTGTACTTCTCTCGCAGCTCTTTGTTTGTCTTTCTGTCCACAAGTAATACAAACGCTACAGCCCTGCTGTTTGCATTGGTCATAGAGACGACCGGACAGAATCACCGCTAATCAGACAGCACACAAACATTTACGACATCAAAGGGAACAAAATCGGTCGCGACTCCCCGAAAAGCTGGAACTGCCAGATCTGTTCTGCGCAGCAAATGTCCGGAAGAGATCACTGTTCCTTTCACTCAAAGTGCTCTCACGTCCGACGCATGCACAATGTTAGAGGAAGCGGAAGAGAGCGTGCTGGACGACGGGCAGTCACGTGCCGAGACCCCACCCACCACGCCCGTCCTTCACCTTCAAACTTGGGGCGCACGTTCTCTCCCCTGGGCTTCGCTCTTTGATGTGGGAGGCTCGGTTGTGCAGCACGTTCCGTGCAGATTCCCGCCAAGCTCCGCGCCCGTCTGTCTGGGCATGCGCAAACGGACCAGTCACGTGCTGCCCGCCACTGTCAATGGTTCCGCCAGGGAACAACAAAGGGGGACAACTATCGTTGCCCAGCGAGAAAGGCAGGGGAGGGCGGGGTATTTACAACGTGCATGGACAGGGAGAGATAGCTCGCTGCGAAAAGGTTCTTGTTTGCGAGAAAGAATGAGAGAAAACTCAAGAAGTATTTAGTGACGTCATTGCAGGCAGGTGGGCGATGTTTTTCGGTCAGGAGGCACCACCAGGCCGAAGCACAAAAGAAGAAAGAAAAAAACAGAACAAAGACAGATTAATTCGGAGAGAAAAAATTGATGGGAAAAAAATCAATATTATTTATACAGTCCTGGATTGTGATATGCTTGTGAATCGAAGATTTCATGATGACGGGGAGGGAGAGAGAGAGAGAGAGAGAGAGAGAGAGAGAGAGAGAGAGAGAGAGAGAGAGAGAGAGAGAGAGAGAATCAAGCATCTCTAAAATGGGTACCCAGATGAAAGTCAGCACAAGGGCGAGAGGCATAGTTTGAACAACCACTAGTCCCATCCTACTTTCCCCACAATAACGGTTAAGGTTAGGGTGTGGTTTAATATGGCGACTCATCCCCCATGCCTTGGCCGCAAACCATTTTACTCTTCCCCCCGATCACTGGACCACTTCATAAATGCTTCTCCGGTACTTGACAACAAACACGGTGACAGAGAGAGAGGACGCGCACAGTCAGGTACCAGCATCAACTCCGCTCCCTGGGGAGTATTCCGGGCCCCCCACTGGCTTATGGCCCACTCAAAGGTTAATCGCACCACCGTGTGCCACCACTGCCTCTCTCAGGTACCCGGCTTTACTTCTGGGTGGGGAGAAACAATGTGAGTAAAGCATCTCGCAATTCTAGGAAGCGCGCAGCTTCGAACGCCGCACCCACTGGCTGCAAGCGACTACAGGCCAAGCGCGCTATTTGACCACAGAGACAGAGCCTCACATCATTATTTGATGTTTCTGAAAATGTCAACAAAAAAGAAAAACGGAGTCTCTATTCTCTCTCATCGTCACTCCTCAACCCAGTTCTTTCTCATCTCCCTCAGTTACGTGTATTTCTACAGTTTATAACCCCAACACTTCTCTCTACGTGTATCTTTCTACCCTTGCTGACGTCACGGAGACGCTCAATACGTTGCAGCTCCCTGCATGCACCTGTGTCAATGGAGATTGGGGCACCAGCATGTTTCGGTCCAGCCCTTGTCCTCTCAGCCTTTCAACATGGACAAATGAAAGAAACGG
>JAWQFJ010024628.1:0-18406 GCA_034096865.1 Theodoxus fluviatilis | reverse complement strand
ATAGTGAGTGTAACTTTGAACTGAACAGAATGTAATGCTGACCTCTAAAGTGAGTAGAAGCTTGAGGTCTAAGGAGAGTGACTCTAAATTCTTAAGTGTTTATAATGTTAGAGATCTTAAAGGGATTGTGACCCTGGCCTCCAAAGTAAATTCAAATGAACTCCAACCTTTGAATCATGTAACCTTGACTTCTGATGTGTGTAACCCTGACCTATGAAGCTCTAACAGATGCATAACATTGATATCAGACGGCCAAAGCACCATGTTTTTTAATCCATTAAGAACAAATAATGTGACGCCAATGTTACATCTGCAATTTCCTTTGATAGCATGTATAACATTCTCAAATTTGAGGGAACATTAAAATAAAGTGCTTTAGGCAATATGAAGCTATTTTTGTGTAGTCTAGAAAGGAGCTTTTTAACACTTTATATATTGTGGAAAGGTTCACCAGTTGTGTGGAAAATGAAAATGAAGTTTGTCAACTGGTTTTCATTTGGTGCTAAAATGTCATGCCATAAGATGATAAGTGATTAAAAAAAGTACCGAAAAACCCAAAACACTTTGAAAGATTTCAATGCTGGCAAATTTCTATGACATTTCCTTGTATGTAAAACTGAAGAATGTTCCTCACCCAAGAATGCAGTTGTTCACTTGTAGCCCATATCTCTTCTACAGTTAATTCATGTCACTTCTAAGTCAAGTTTCTGTCTAATCACCATGACATTGCTTTGCCATTGCTGTCATCTTATTGCTGCCCCCTTGTTGGTGCGATGCTGTCACATTGCTGTCATGTTGCAGGGTTTCCGAGGTCTGTACCGAGGCTACTTCAGCACGGTGGCCAGAGAAATTCCCTTCTCCTTTCTGCAGTTTCCTCTTTGGGAGTTCCTCAAGGTAAGCAGCTTCAAAAAGACACACTTGGTTCCCATTAGTGTGATATCACTGGTATGTTAACCAACTGCTAGAGTTGTGACAGTAATCATTGGCTTATTTTCTAACAGCTACAGCTAGAGTTGTGACAGTGATCATTGGCTTGTTTTCTTACAGCTACAGCTGGAGTTGTGACAGTGATCATTGGCTTGTTTTCTTACAGCTACAGCTGGAGTTGTGACAGTGATCATTGGCTTGTTTTCTAACAGCTACAGCTAGAGTTGTGACAGTGATCATTGGCTTGTTTTCTAACAGCTACAGCTGGAGTTGTGACAGTGATCATTGGCTTGTTTTCTTACAGCTACAGCTGGAGTTGTGACAGTGATCATTGGCTTGTTTTCATACAGCTACAGCTAGAGTTGTGACAGTGATCATTGGCTTGTTTTCTTACAGCTACAGCTAGAGTTGTGACAGTGATCATTGGCTTGTTTTCTTACAGCTACAGCTGGAGTTGTGACAGTGATCATTGGCTTGTTTTCTTACAGCTACAGCTGGAGTTGTGACAGTGATCATTGGCTTGTTTTCTTACAGCTACAGCTGGAGTTGTGACAGTGATCATTGGCTTGTTTTCTTACAGCTACAGCTGGAGTTGTGACAGTGATCATTGGCTTGTTTTCTAACAGCTACAGCTGGAGTTGTGACAGTGATCATTGGCTTGTTTTCTTACAGCTACAGCTGGAGTTGTGACAGTGATCATTGGCTTGTTTTCTTACAGCTACAGCTGGAGTTGTGACAGTGATCATTGGCTTGTTTTCTAACAGCTACAGCTGGAGTTGTGACAGTGATCATTGGCTTGTTTATAACAGCTACAGCTAGAGTTGTGACAGTGATCATTGGCTTGTTTTCTTACAGCTACAGCTAAAGTTGTGACAGTGATCATTGGCTTGTTTATAACAGCTACAGCTAGAGTTGTGACAGTGATCATTGGCTTGTTTTCTTACAGCTACAGCTGGAGTTGTGACAGTGATCATTGGCTTGTTTTCTTACAGCTACAGCTAGAATTGTGACAGTGATCATTGGCTTGTTTTCATACAGCTACAGCTAGAGTTGTGACAGTGATCATTAGCTTGTTTTCTTACAGCTACAGCTAGAGTTGTGACAGTGATCATTGGCTTGTTTTCTTACAGCTACAGCTAGAGTTGTGACAGTGATCATTGGCTTGTTTTCATACAGCTACAGCTGGAGTTGTGACAGTGATCATTGGCTTGTTTTCATACAGCTACAGCTAGAGTTGTGACAGTGATCATTGGCTTGTTTTCATACAGCTACAGCTAGAGTTGTGACAGTGATCATTGGCTTGTTTTCTTACAGCTACAGCTGGAGTTGTGACAGTGATCATTGGCTTGTTTTCTTACAGCTACAGCTAGAGTTGTGACAGTGATCATTGGCTTGTTTTCTTACAGCTACAGCTGGAGTTGTGACAGTGATCATTGGCTTGTTTTCTTACAGCTACAGCTGGAGTTGTGACAGTGATCATTGGCTTGTTTTCATACAGCTACAGCTGGAGTTGTGACAGTGATCATTGGCTTGTTTTCTTACAGCTACAGCTAGAATTGTGACAGTGATCATTGGCTTGTTTTCTTACAGCTACAGCTAGAGTTGTGACAGTGATCATTGGCTTGTTTTCTTACAGCTACAGCTAGAGTTGTGACAGTGATCATTGGCTTGTTTATAACAGCTACAGCTAGAGTTGTGACAGTGATCATTGGCTTGTTTTCTAACAGCTACAGCTAGAGTTGTGACAGTGATCATTGGCTTGTTTATAACAGCTACAGCTAGAATTGTGACAGTGATCATTGGCTTGTTTATAACAGCTACAGTTAGAATTGTGACAGTGATCATTGGCTTGTTTATAACAGCTACAGCTAGAATTGTGACAGTGATCATTGGCTTGTTTATAACAGCTACAGCTAAAGTTGTGACAGTGATCATTGGCTTGTTTATAACAGCTACAGCTAGAATTGTGACAGTGATCATTGGCTTGTTTATAACAGCTACAGCTAGAATTGTGACAGTGATCATTGGCTTGTTTATAACAGCTACAGCTAGAATTGTGACAGTGATCATTGGCTTGTTTATAACAGCTACAGCTAAAGTTGTGACAGTGATCATTGGCTTGTTTTCTTACAGCTACAGCTGGAGTTGTGACAGTGATCATTGGCTTGTTTTCTTACAGCTACAGCTGGAGTTGTGACAGTGATCATTGGCTTGTTTTCATACAGCTACAGCTAGAGTTGTGACAGTGATCATTGGCTTGTTTTCATACAGCTACAGCTGGAGTTGTGACAGTGATCATTGGCTTGTTTTCTTACAGCTACAGCTGGAGTTGTGACAGTGATCATTGGCTTGTTTTCTTACAGCTACAGCTGGAGTTGTGACAGTGATCATTGGCTTGTTTTCATACAGCTACAGCTGGAGTTGTGACAGTGATCATTGGCTTGTTTTCTTACAGCTACAGCTGGAGTTGTGACAGTGATCATTGGCTTGTTTTCATACAGCTACAGCTAGAGTTGTGACAGTGATCATTGGCTTGTTTTCATACAGCTACAGCTGGAGTTGTGACAGTGATCATTGGCTTGTTTTCTTACAGCTACAGCTGGAGTTGTGACAGTGATCATTGGCTTGTTTTCTTACAGCTACAGCTGGAGTTGTGACAGTGATCATTGGCTTGTTTTCTAACAGCTACAGCTGGAGTTGTGACAGTGATCATTGGCTTGTTTTCTTACAGCTACAGCTGGAGTTGTGACAGTGATCATTGGCTTGTTTTCATACAGCTACAGCTGGAGTTGTGACAGTGATCATTGGCTTGTTTTCTTACAGCTACAGCTAGAATTGTGACAGTGATCATTGGCTTGTTTTCTAACAGCTACAGCTAGAGTTGTGACAGTGATCATTGGCTTGTTTATAACAGCTACAGCTAGAGTTGTGACAGTGATCATTGGCTTGTTTTCTTACAGCTACAGCTGGAGTTGTGACAGTGATCATTGGCTTGTTTATAACAGCTACAGCTAAAGTTGTGACAGTGATCATTGGCTTGTTTCATACAGCTACAGCTAGAAGTTGTGACAGTGATCATTGGCTTGTTTATAACAGCTACAGCTGGAGTTGTGACAGTGATCATTGGCTTGTTTATAACAGCTACAGCTAAAGTTGTGACAGTGATCATTGGCTTGTTTATAACAGCTACAGCTAAAGTTGTGACAGTGATCATTGGCTTGTTTCATACAGCTACAGCTAGAGTTGTGACAGTGATCATTAGCTTGTTTTCTTACAGCTACAGCTGGAGTTGTGACAGTGATCATTGGCTTGTTTATAACAGCTACAGCTAAAGTTGTGACAGTGATCATTGGCTTGTTTTCATACAGCTACAGCTGGAGTTGTGACAGTGATCATTGGCTTGTTTTCTTACAGCTACAGCTAGAGTTGTGACAGTGATCATTGGCTTGTTTTCTTACAGCTACAGCTAAAGTTGTGACAGTGATCATTGGCTTGTTTTCATACAGCTACAGCTAGAGTTGTGACAGTGATCATTGGCTTGTTTTCTTACAGCTACAGCTAGAGTTGTGACAGTGATCATTGGCTTGTTTTCATACAGCTACAGCTAGAGTTGTGACAGTGATCATTGGCTTGTTTTCTTACAGCTACAGCTAGAGTTGTGACAGTGATCATTGGCTTGTTTATAACAGCTACAGCTAGAGTTGTGACAGTGATCATTGGCTTGTTTCTTACAGCTACAGCTGGAGTTGTGACAGTGATCATTGGCTTGTTTTCTTACAGCTACAGCTAGAGTTGTGACAGTGATCATTGGCTTGTTTTCATACAGCTACAGCTGGAGTTGTGACAGTGATCATTGGCTTGTTTTCATACAGCTACAGCTGGAGTTGTGACAGTGATCATTGGCTTGTTTTCTTACAGCTACAGCTGGAGTTGTGACAGTGATCATTGGCTTGTTTTCTTACAGCTACAGCTAGAGTTGTGACAGTGATCATTGGCTTGTTTTCGTACAGCTACAGCTGGAGTTGTGACAGTGATCATTGGCTTGTTTTCTTACAGCTACAGCTGGAGTTGTGACAGTGATCATTGGCTTGTTTTCTTACAGCTACAGCTGGAGTTGTGACAGTGATCATTGGCTTGTTTTCTTACAGCTACAGCTAGAGTTGTGACAGTGATCATTGGCTTGTTTTCGTACAGCTACAGCTGGAGTTGTGACAGTGATCATTGGCTTGTTTTCTTACAGCTACAGCTAGAGTTGTGACAGTGATCATTAGCTTGTTTTCTTACAGCTACAGCTAGAGTTGTGACAGTGATCATTGGCTTGTTTATAACAGCTACAGCTGGAGTTGTGACAGTGATCATTGGCTTGTTTTCTTACAGCTACAGCTGGAGTTGTGACAGTGATCATTGGCTTGTTTTCTTACAGCTACAGCTGGAGTTGTGACAGTGATCATTGGCTTGTTTTCTTACAGCTACAGCTAGAGTTGTGACAGTGATCATTGGCTTGTTTTCTTACAGCTACAGCTGGAGTTGTGACAGTGATCATTGGCTTGTTTATAACAGCTACAGCTAGAGTTGTGACAGTGATCATTAGCTTGTTTTCTTACAGCTACAGCTGGAGTTGTGACAGTGATCATTGGCTTGTTTATAACAGCTACAGCTAAAGTTGTGACAGTGATCATTGGCTTGTTTTCATACAGCTACAGCTAAAGTTGTGACAGTGATCATTGGCTTGTTTATAACAGCTACAGCTGGAGTTGTGACAGTGATCATTGGCTTGTTTATAACAGCTACAGCTAAAGTTGTGACAGTGATCATTGGCTTGTTTATAACAGCTACAGCTAAAGTTGTGACAGTGATCATTGGCTTGTTTTCATACAGCTACAGCTGGAGTTGTGACAGTGATCATTGGCTTGTTTTCATACAGCTACAGCTGGAGTTGTGACAGTGATCATTGGCTTGTTTATAACAGCTACAGCTAAAGTTGTGACAGTGATCATTGGCTTGTTTTCATACAGCTACAGCTGGAGTTGTGACAGTGATCATTGGCTTGTTTTCTTACAGCTACAGCTAGAGTTGTGACAGTGATCATTGGCTTGTTTTCATACAGCTACAGCTAGAGTTGTGACAGTGATCATTGGCTTGTTTTCATACAGCTACAGCTAGAGTTGTGACAGTGATCATTGGCTTGTTTTCTTACAGCTACAGCTAGAGTTGTGACAGTGATCATTGGCTTGTTTTCATACAGCTACAGCTAGAGTTGTGACAGTGATCATTGGCTTGTTTTCTTACAGCTACAGCTAGAGTTGTGACAGTGATCATTGGCTTGTTTATAACAGCTACAGCTAGAGTTGTGACAGTGATCATTGGCTTGTTTTCTTACAGCTACAGCTGGAGTTGTGACAGTGATCATTGGCTTGTTTTCTTACAGCTACAGCTAGAGTTGTGACAGTGATCATTGGCTTGTTTTCATACAGCTACAGCTGGAGTTGTGACAGTGATCATTGGCTTGTTTTCATACAGCTACAGCTGGAGTTGTGACAGTGATCATTGGCTTGTTTTCTTACAGCTACAGCTAGAGTTGTGACAGTGATCATTGGCTTGTTTTCTTACAGCTACAGCTAGAGTTGTGACAGTGATCATTGGCTTGTTTTCGTACAGCTACAGCTGGAGTTGTGACAGTGATCATTGGCTTGTTTTCTTACAGCTACAGCTGGAGTTGTGACAGTGATCATTGGCTTGTTTTCTTACAGCTACAGCTGGAGTTGTGACAGTGATCATTGGCTTGTTTTCTTACAGCTACAGCTAGAGTTGTGACAGTGATCATTGGCTTGTTTTCGTACAGCTACAGCTGGAGTTGTGACAGTGATCATTGGCTTGTTTTCTTACAGCTACAGCTAGAGTTGTGACAGTGATCATTGGCTTGTTTTCTTACAGCTACAGCTAGAGTTGTGACAGTGATCATTGGCTTGTTTATAACAGCTACAGCTAGAGTTGTGACAGTGATCATTGGCTTGTTTTCTTACAGCTACAGCTAGAGTTGTGACAGTGATCATTAGCTTGTTTATAACAGCTACAGTTAGAGTTGTGACAGTGATCATTAGCTTGTTTCTAACAGCTACAGCTAGTTTTATGACAGTGAACATTGCCTTGTTTTTTTTACAGCTACAGCTAGAGTTGTGACAGTGATCATTAGCTTGTTTATAACAGCTACAGTTAGAGTTGTGACAGTGATCATTAGATTGTTTATAACAGCTACAGCTAGTTTTATGACAGTGATCATTAGCTTGTTTATAACAGCTACTGTTAGAGTTGTGACAGTGATCATTAGGTTGTTTATAACAGCTACAGTTAGAGTTATGACAGTGATCATTAGGTTGTTTCTAACAGCTACAGCTAGAGTTGTGACTGTGATCATTAGGTTGTTTATAACAGCTACAGTTAGTTTTATGACAGTGATCATTAGCTTGTTTATAACAGCTACTGTTAGAGTTGTGACAGTGATCATTAGCTTGTTTGTAACAGCTACAGTTAGAGTTATGACAGTGATCATTAGCTTCTTTCTAACAGCTACAGCTAGAGTTGTGACAGTGATCATTAGCTTGTTTATAACAGCTACAGCTAGAGTTGTGACAGTGATCATTAGCTTGTTTCTAACAGCTTCAGCTAGAGTTGTGACAACTCTTGCCAGATACAGCTACTGACATATTCTTTGGTCTCTTTTGTCTGCAGAAGTCATGGAGTCGGCACAGTGGCAAACCCACAGAAGCATGGCAGTCGTCTGTGTGTGGAGCCATCGCAGGTGGGCACTTCAGCCCCATTTCCTCTCCTCCATTCATCAAAAAAAGCATCTCCCCAACCTCACCCCTAACCACCCTCTATGACAACCCCCCCTCCCCTTACAAGTTCCTGCCCAGCCATACTCCTCTATATATCTCTCCTGATCACCCTGCATTTCTTGACAAGAATATCGTCTGATTAGATTTCAAGGTTGATTCACCTTTTGATGCAGAGTTTGGATGGTTCTATGCCATAAATATTAGTGTTTGAGAATATTTGAATTGTCCAAGTTCCATTTGCACTAATGTTTTTGCATGAAGTTACTGTGTCATGTTTGCTTAAGTGGATACACATTAAAAAAAGTCTAGAGGCCCTTAGCTTCTGTATTTCATGTGGCACTTGCTTAAATTTGTATGTAGAAGTTCTCAACTTTTAAACGATAAGAAATCTCTCTCTCTCTCTCTCTCTCTCTTTCTCTCTCTCTCTCCTTTTCCCTCTCTCTCTCTCTCCCCCCCCCCCCTCCCTCCTCTCTCTCTCCCCCTCCCTCCCCCCCCCCCTCCCTCCCTCTCCCTCCCTCATTCTTTCTCTCTTTCTCTCATACCAGTCCTTTGCTACATGTTCTGAAATGTTTTATGTGCTTATTTGCTTGTTCCTTTGTGTTGTTATTGTTCCTGTCATCATCGTTGTCATCACTATTGTCACCATCATAATTATTGTCATTGTCATCATCATCATTGCTGTCATTGTTGTTTGAAGACATCCCTCTATGTATACAGGGGCCTTTGCTGCTGCACTGACCACTCCACTGGATGTGGCAAAGACACGAATTATTCTTGCAGAGGTCAGTTTACACATTAGGCCTAGCATCTGTTTCTGTGTTCATTGAGGTAGAGTGTGATAACACTGCAAAGACACGAATTATTCTTGCAGAGGTCAGTTTACACATTAGGCCTAGCATCTGTTTCTGTGTTCATTGAGGTAGAGTGTGATAACACTGCAAAGATACTTATTACTCTTGCAGAGGTCAGTTCATACACAATACTCCTTTCCTGTATCTACACTCAAAGACACTCATTCTTGCAGAGGGCAGTTCATACACAATACTCCTTTCCTGTATCTACACTCAAAGACACTCATTCTTGCAGAGGGCAGTTCATACACAATACTCCTTTCCTGTATCTACACTCAAAGACACTCATTCTTACAGAGGTCAGTTCATACACAATACTCCTTTCCTGTATCTACACTCAAAGACACTCATTCTTACAGAGGTCAGTTCATACACAATACTCCTTTCCTGTATCTACACTCAAAGACACTCATTCTTACAGAGGTCAGTTCATACACAATACTCCTTTCCTGTATCTACACTCAAAGACACTCATTCTTACAGAGGTCAGTTCATACACAATACTCCTTTCCTGTATCTACACTCAAAGACACTCATTCTTACGGAGGGCAGTTCATACACAATACTCCTTTCCTGTATCTACACTCAAAGACACTCATTCTTACGGAGGGCAGTTCATACACAATACTCCTTTCCTGTATCTACACTCAAAGACACTCATTCTTACGGAGGGCAGTTGACGTGAAGTGCCTCATGTTTCCTTGTATCCTATCCTATTCCTTCTCATACATGACATGTCTCATTTATATAAAATGT
The DNA here is from genome assembly GCA_034096865.1 of Theodoxus fluviatilis. NCBI lineage: Eukaryota > Metazoa > Mollusca > Gastropoda > Cycloneritida > Neritidae > Theodoxus > Theodoxus fluviatilis. The sequence continues at coordinate 9,036 of JAWQFJ010024628.1, read as the reverse complement.
CATACCCCTTGTAGCACACACATCATATCTCTATGACATGATTCACAATTCCTTTTATCCTATCCTATTCCTTCTCATAGACTACATGTCTCATTTATATAAAATGTCGCACCCCTTGTAGCACACATATCTCTGTGAAATGATTCATATTTCCTTGTATCCTATCCTGTTCCTTCTCATGCACTATGTGTCTCATTTACATAAAATGTCACACCCCTTGTCATAGCAACTGTGCATTTCCACATTGTTGTGTTTTGCTTTGCTGCTGTGTTAGTGGCCTGCAGTCCACTTGTTACAGAGACAGCTGGAAGACTGAGTATGCACAAACTAATGCCAATCAGCTTCAAACCTTCAGAGCATGGAGTCATTAGTGTCATGGCAGAAGCCTTCTCCCATACATTTCCATCTGACCCGTTGCTGTCTTGCAGTCCGGTTCAACACTGGCCTCAGGCAACATTCTTTTGGCACTGAAGACTGTCTACGGAGAGTCTGGCACTAAAGGGTGAGCCTGGATCACTTTTTACCTCTTCACAGGACATTTCAACTTTGATGAGGAGTGAGAGAGGATAAGCATAATGAATGAATGAATGAATGAATGAATGAATGAGTGATGTTTTGTGGCAATCTGTGTTGGCTGTGTAAAGCCTTGGACCTTGACAATCACTAGAACTGGTTGAACTAAGTCTTGATTTTCATAGTTTTTTTACTCACATGCGAAGCAAAAGTGAGTCTATGTACTGAGCCGTGTCGTCCGTCCGTCCGGGCGTAAACAACTTAAACGTTGGATTTTTCTCGGAGACTATTAAGTCTATCAACACCAAATGTGGCATGATGGTGTATGATGACAAGGCCTCAAAAAACATACATAGTGACTTGACCTTGCTTCAAGGTCAAGGTCACAGGAGCCATAAATGTGGTCTCAAAAACAGTCATTTTTCACATTTTCCCAATTTTCTCCCACGTTATTGAGAATGGCGACCTTAGCTACAAGTGGTATATAGGTCAAAGCAAGCCCTATCTTTTGATACCAGTTTGGTTGACCTTGCTTCAAGGTCAAGGTCACAGGAGCTCTTCAAAGTTGGATTGTATACATATTTTGAAGTGACTTTGACCCTGAACTATGGAAGATAACTGTTTCAAACTTAATAATTATGTGGGGCACATGTTATACTTTCATCATGAGACACATTTGTTCACATATCATCAAGGTCAAGGTCTCTTTGACCCTTATGAAATGTGACCAAAATGGGGTAGTGAACCACTAAAAGTGACTATATCTCATGGTAGAAAGTGCCAATAAGCACCATTGTGCTTCCTATGTCTTGAATTAACAGCTTTGTGTTGCATGACCTTGGATGACCTTGACATGTATTTTGGTAGGAAAAATGTGTAAAGCATTTCTTTGTGTATGATGTCATTGGTAGGTTTAGTTGTTTGACCTTGACCTTGAAGGTCCCCTGAAGGTCAAGGTCATATAAAGGTCAAGGTCAAGCATGTGAGTTGTATGGGCTTTGCCCTTCTTGTTTACTTTTATGAATATCATAGGTGGATATGTTGTATTTGTATTTACCCCCAACCTGCAAGGAGAGAGGATAAGGATGATGTTCATGTTGATAGATATTAATTGAACTATGGTGTGTATGTGTGTGTGTGTATGTGTGTGTGTATATGTGTGTGTATGTGTGTGTGTCTGTGTGTGTCTGTGTGTGTGTGTCTGTGTATCTGTGTCTGTCTGTCTGCCTTTGTATGTGTGTGTGTGTGTGTGCGTGCATGCGTGTGTCATGCACTTGTGCCTGCTTGTGTGTGTGAAGAATAAATATTTGTGTGTGTGTATGTGTGTGCGAAGAGTGTGTGTGTGTGTTTGTGTGTGTCTGTGTGTGTGAGTGTATGTATGTATGCTGATATGCTTGTTTGTGTGTGTACATGCTTATTTATGAATGCATTTTTGAAAAGCTTCCATATACGAGCCACATTAGTGGACTCCATGGAGGAGAGGGGTGTGGAAAGACGGACAAGCTTGCAGGCCATAAGAACTGGCAAGTGACAGCATCTGACTGGCAAGTGATCTTGGTTGGTTAATTCTGAGGGAATTTGCAGTGGTTTGTACATAGAATGACAAATGAATCTGATTCACACACAAGAAGTAAAAACGCAGCCAGTCAGATATTGTTTCCCACCATTTTGTGTTTCCCACATGCTTGGCTGGCTTTCTCACACCCCTTGCCTTGGACGAATCTGCTAGTGTGGCCCATTTGCAGAAGCTTTTCTTGCATTTTTTCATGTCTACCATTCATACATCTGTACAAACATTTTTGCATGGAGTTTCTCACTCACAACACTTATCTCCTTGTATCTCTTTCCTGCTTGAATCACCACACCTCTGAGTCAGAGACAACTTTTCTACAACAGCACTCTTTCTCCCTGCATGGCGCCCCCTGTGGGTTCGGGGTAAGAATTGACCCACCGCGTCTCCCTATGTGATTCGTAAGAGGCGAATAACTAGAGACACCGTTATTTGATCTGCGTTTACTCTAAACTGTTCTAGTGATTTACGTGGTTAATGGCCTTACATAGCCCACGAAGGCTGATAGACCGTAAAACACTATCCATCCATCCCTGCATGGCTGACTGCCACATCTGTTGCAGGCTGTTTAGGGGAAGTGTGCCACGCATGATGTGGATTTCTCTGGGTGGTGCCATCTTCCTGGGAGTCTACGACAAGGTCCGACTGACACTGGCACCGCTCTTGGACCCTGCTCCTCCCTCCCTTCCCCCCAGGAGTTTCACAGAATGACACATGTGGAAGCCATAGTCCTACAGGATGGTGCCATAGAGAGCTGGAGTCCTGGAGCGTGACCAAGTCTCCGGCAAGGGGTGTCTTTGATTGATGCCACATCCCCTGACCTGAGGAGTTTGCCTCTCATTTTCTCTGCAGGTTGGAACAGGGAAAGCAGTGATGCTCGGGGTTTTATACAGAAAGGAGAGATAATTTTATGAGAAATGTATGAATGTTTGTGTATTGGCATGAGAGTATGTGTTTGTGTGAGAATGAGTGAATGTGTGTGTGTGTGTGTGTGTGTGCATGTGTGTGTGTGTGCGTGTGAAGGTATATTTTTGCCTTCGTGCATACATGTGTGATGCATTGGCATTTCTTGTGTATAAAAGCAGAACATACATAATTTTTAACCATCCCAGTGCCATGAACCGATCTGGTCGGTTCAAGAATCATTGCCAGGTTGCTTGAACCGACCTGGTCGGTTTAGAATTTTGGTGGTTGATGAAGATATTGTGGTGTTCTTAAAACGGCAGATTATATCATTTCTTGACATAATATTCATTTTGGAAGAAAATGAACACATATTTGGACCCACAAAAGTGCTTGTTATCGTTTTCTCCCCCATTTCGCTCACGGAGGGCAACATGTCAACAAAGATGGCGATGTGAGTTCACTTCCGCGAATGTGTAGAGCATCATACTCACACAATAACACGCACATTTAGGTTGAAAGGAATTATACACACACATGCACACACGCATTCAAGCTGAAAGGAATTACACACACATATGCACATGCGCATTCAGGTTGAAAGGAATTATACACACACATGCACACAAGCATTCAAGCTGAAAGGAATTACACACACATATGCACACGTGCATTCAGGTTGAAAGGAATTATACACACACATGCACACAAGCATTCAAGCTGAAAGGAATTACACACACATATGCACACATGCATTCAGGTTGAAAGGAATTATACACACACATGCACACAAGCATTCAAGCTGAAAGAAATTATACACACACATATGCACAAGCGCTTTCAAGTTGAAAGGAATTATACACACATGCACACGCGCATTCAAGTTGAAAGGAATTATACACACACATGCACACGCGCATTCAAGCTGAAAGGAATTATACACACACATGCACACGCGTGTGCGCTGACACCAAAGCTACAGACTGTCGCCAAAGACCATACATGACTTTTTGCTTGCTGCGATACAGTTTTTTATCTCGCAGCTCTCACCATCTTTTCGAGATCTTTTTCCTTTCCCTATTAACTGGTGGAAGGCAGACTGCACGGAAGGGTGTCGCAGGGTATAGGCTCAACTCGTCAGCATTTTCTTCTTTTGTTTTGGAGCCAGAGCCTGTGTCAGGAAGGGAAGATCTTTCCCGAGGGTATGGTCTTTTATTTGTAACTTTGGGCGGCGGGTTAGGCACATAAAAAATAGTTGGAATAGCATTTCAGGCCAGTCTATCTTTTTCCGCTGGACGATGAATTGATTTGGTTCAAATTGGTCACTGCACAGGACAAGACCAGCAGTAGACAGATGAGCAGCACTTTCTCCCATCAAATCTTGACGTCTTGAATTTTGCACCCATTTGCTACATCTTGTCTCGTCTCGGGGGAAGCGGAAAAATATTTTCCACGACAGTCGTATCTGGCATTTGAACACGATATTGCAGCGCAGTTTTCTCCTCCGTGCCTTCGTCGCTTCATTTTCAGCTATGAGAGAATGAAAGCGTCAATTCTAATTTCAGCTAGAAACACCGCAGTGTTCAGAGTTATGCGAGAAAAAGCTTTCTAACCTATTGACGCCAGTCGCTTTTTCTAATGGGAGACCCAAAATGCCATCGCAGCTATATAGGCCTGTATGCTGCTCGATCGTCTGCTGCTCAGCGCGCAGATCCTAATTATGCGCAAAGATTATAATCTTTGTTTCCCCTACGTAGGGCTACGAATGAATGTGTGCAATGCTCTTCTTCATCCGAGTCAAAATCATCGTCGCTGTCAGGATCGTGAATGATTTCCAAAGGATCAGGATTATCCAATGCTCCAGAGGAGCTTCCACTCGCCATGTTGACTCAGGGCAAACACTATGCACAAAGTCGCACACGTTCTCAAAATATCGCCATTCCTTCCCCAAAACCGGGCTTTAGTTGACCATACATTACTAAGACCGCGCACTCAGCTGATTTTAGCGAGATTTCCGACAGAGTGATCTCCCCGTTTTCACGTGTCTCCCCCGGAGCGCTTGTGCGAGATACACATGTATCAGGGGCGGGGGAGGGGGGGGGGGTTCCGTGGTTTCCGGACCCCCCCCCCCCCCCCCTCATCAGAAAAAAATAAAATAGATATATATAAATTTAAAAAAGAATTTCAGTAACAAAATCATCAGAATGCGTCAGAGTGGATCATTTTGCAGTCCCCTCCCCCAACCCCCCCCCCCCCCCCGCTTTGCTGTGTCGGCTGAGCACTTTGCGCGTCTATAGCCGTCTCCCCCCCCCCCCCCCCCTTCCTCCCGCTTTGCTGTTTCAGCTGAGCACTTTGCACGTTGATAGGCTCCCCCCCCCCCCCCCCCCCCGGTTCCTAATAAAAGTTTGGAACACCCCCCCCCAAAAAAAGAAAAAAGAGAAAAAGAACTGATCCGCCCCTGTGTATAGTGAGTGTTGTATCTAAGCCACGTGCGTGAGGAATAAAGTTTAGCGTATGAATAGCAGAATGCAAGTGCGTGCAAGGGTTTTTATAGTATTTCTTCAAAGTGATATGTATGTGAGAAACCGTTTGTTCCGTAGTTTGTAAACATGAACACTAATTAGCCGAGTGCGTGGAGAAGAGAGTGTATAAACACTAAAATGAAAATTCCCACACTAAAGCTGGGAAAAGGGTTAAGGTGTCAGTAAACTATATCTCTCCTAAAAGATCTAAACACAATTTTCTCCATGGAAAAGCATGTCCCTAACAAGCTGGTCTTAATAAAGAAATAAACACCGGACGCATAACAAAGATAATCTTTGGGGGAAAGCTGCCGTCCATTGAGTAGGTTTGTCACAATGAAATTTTTTTGGCGGGGGTGGAGGATTCAAGTACACCATTAAAAAGCACTAAAAAGTAGAAACATTGTAGAAAAAACATTTTAAAATCGGTTAATATTTTTTTAATTGACGTTTATTTGAAGGATTAACATATTTGTGAAGAAAAGTGTTCCAAAATTTCTGTTTCGTATTACAAATGGCCAGAAATCCGTTGTTTTTTTGCTCAATTATCTCACAACTTGGCAGGTGGGCTTCTTATATCATGCAGATGATCTAACCAAGTGTTGACAGACGGAAAAATACTGGGCCTGGGCCCGTATTCACAACGGCGATTTATCTTTTTAACACTCGATTTATCCCCTAGCCCCGTGTTATCTTGATCGGTTAGATAAGGTACGCTCGTCAGAGGATCCTAGGTTGCGCTTTGCTATATATACTGGTTTCCAGCCAAGGGAGAGCGGAACAGGCAGTTGGAATCGTCTGAGTTTACAGATAAATCGGAGTTAAAATAAATCGCCGATAAATCGCCGTTGTGAATACGGGCCCTGGAAACAAACAACAAAACAAACCACACCATACACGATGTAGCAGACAGCAAAGACCTAATCCGCCAATCAAAATACTGCGATTTGGTCACGTGACAAGAACCTCGGTGTACCTGTTGATCACCAAAACAGTTTTCTCGCTAAAAAAAGGATTAGAGCCACTGTAAATGCCCAGAAACAATCACAAAGATGTCCATTTAACCACATCCATGTGTTTTTTTTTTGGAAAACAACAGTCAAAATGCTCATAAATTCAGTCTTGTCATCACCCGAAAACCGGTCAAAATGAGAAATGGCCGTCACGCGATCATCCGCATAACGTAAATTTCTACTGATCTAAACAATTTAGACCGATGAAACTTGGCAAAAATTATCTTGAAATGGTAATCTATCGACGTTTAGTACTTTTGACGTCCTTTGTAACTGTTGTAAGAAATGTTATCATACCTTTTGAAGAGCTGATTTTGCCGCTATTCTTTTTCTTTTCCCTTCCGGAAGAGAGCGCTACAAATACAAAACGTCGCTTCATCTTATCGTATACTTTGTTGTCACCAAATTTGGTTGACAACCAAGCTATCGATAACTCACTAGAAGCCTTATTAGTTGACACGGTTTGGCAAGCCCGCCCAAAACAGGAAAAACTTTACCCGCTTCTGCGCAGACGTCAAAATGGCCTCACTGACATGCCTACATTGAGGCGCACCAACCACAAAACGAGAAAGAGAGATTCTCAACCGAAGGCATGTAGTCCCCACGCGGATATCCAATGACCAGGAGAGTTTTCTAAACATTTATTTAGAAGAAAATTTAATAAGATTGGATTGAAAATTAATTTAATCGATTATCTTGTTTTCTCTGAGTTTACAGTTAGAAGTCTAAAACACGGTGAGGTTCTGATTGCCGCGTATATTACAAAACAAATACAAAAAACATTAATAGGTAAAACAGCGCAAATTTTCGGCTAAAAAGCCTTCATCAGGCGCACAAATAAAACTTTCAGGAGGGCGGGCAAAAGTGGAATGGAGGCTAGTCTATCAGAGGGCTTAGTATAGATAAAAACAACTCACAGAATAAAACGTGGGCTGGCGTGTGGCTTGCATCATAAAAAGTGTTCAACTAACAGTTAAGATTAAAGGGACTTCAGCCCCAGTGTCTACAGGGATAATATAACCGTAGTGTTTTTAATGTACATACTGTTAATAAATAGGTAACTTAAAAGGTGATCAATATATACACATAACTATAAACATTGATTTCCATATACAGCGGATTTACTTTACAGTATATGTACATATGTACATTAGCAAGCTTGCCTGTTCATGCACAAGCGCGATGATTTACACATACACACAAAACCGATGCAGGCATGGACATATGCGCTCGGGCGCGCTCACACACACACACACAAGCATGCCCGCATGCAAGGTCTATGACAGAAATCCATATGAACTAAAAGATTAAAACTGTACTTACATAACTGCTATTAACAAGGGCAAAGCCCATACGACTCACATGCTTGACCTTGACCTTTACATGACCTTGACCTTTACATGACCTTGACCTACGTGTGACATTCAAGGTCAAACAACTAAACCTAGCAATGACGTCATACACTAAGAACTGCTTTACACATTTTTCCTACCAAAATACAGGTGACCTTGACCCAAGGTCAAGGTCATCCAAGGTCATGCAATACAAAGCTGTTAATTCAAGACATAGGAAGCACAATGGTGCTTATTGGCACTTTCTACCATGAGATATGGTCACTTTTAGTGGTTCACTACCCCATTTTGGTCACATTTCATAAGGGTCAAAGTGACCTTGACCTTGATGATATGTGACCAAATGTGTCTCATGATGAAAGTATAACATGTGTACTACAATGTTATGAAGTTTGGAAGAGTTATCTTCTATAGTTCAGGGTCAAGGTCACTTCAAAATATGTATACAATCAAACTTTGAAGAGTTCCTGTGACCTTGACCTTGAAGCAAGGTCAAGTCACTGTACGTTTTTGTACGCCTTGTCATCCTACACATTCATGCCAAATTGGGTGTTGATAGACTTAATAGTCTCCGAGAAAAATCCAACGTTAAAGTTTTTTACGGATTAAAGGACGCCCTGACGCCCGGTCTGCCCAGACGCCAGGACAGACGCCTGGACGCCCGGACGGACGACACGGGTGACCTAGTATGAAAGTATAACATGTGTACTACAATGTTATGAAGTTTGGAAAAGTTATCTTTCATAGTTCAGGGTCAAGGTCACTTCAAAATATGTATACAATCCAACTTTAAAGAGCTCCTGTGACCTTGACCTTGAAACAAGGTCAATCAAACTGGTATCAAAAGATAGGGATTACTTTGCCCTATACACCATATATAGGTCAGGTATCCAATCTCAAAAACTTCAGAGAAAATTGGGAAAATGGGAAAAATGGCTGTTTTTTAGACAACATTTACGGCCCCTGCGACCTTGACCTTGAAGCAAGGTCAAGTCACTATGTATGTTTTTTGAGGCCTTGTCATCATACACCATCATGCCAAATTGGGTGTTGATAGACTTAATAGTCTCCGAGAAAAATCCAACGTTAAAGTTTTTCACGGACGCCCGGACGCCCGACACGGGTGAGTACATAGACTCACTTTTGCTTCGCATGTGAGTAAA
>JAWQFJ010024627.1:0-25347 GCA_034096865.1 Theodoxus fluviatilis | reverse complement strand
ACACACAGGATACGAACCTTTCAAATGTACAATTTGTGAAAAGGCTTTCTCGCAGTCTGGAAGATTACACAGCCATGAGCAAACCCACACATGACGCAGATTCTGCAAACGTGCTGTTGGCACAACTGGAGGCAAATTCAGATCGTTTTCGATACTCACTGTAAGGGAAGGCTTCCTCCTAATCACGTACTTTACGCAAGCACCACTGGATCAATGTAAACTCCCGATATGATTTGTTTACGTATAACGTTTTTGTGTGCACTTGATTGGATTCGTAAGTTTATACCTATTAAAAACGTATCTGATGTAGACTAAAAAACGAGCATTGTCGCCACACTTCATTCAGTGTTGTAAATATTGCTCATATATCTTTGTACTGATTCAAATGCTTACTGATCCTTCCTTGAGAGAGAAGTTCAAATGGTGAAATGCATTTCTAATTATTCTTCGGTGTTTTTCCTCATTACTTTTTTTCTTGAATGGCGTTGGCGGATTGAAGAGAAGGAGGGTGGGTGAGGAGGGGAGAATGAGATAGAGATGATGGTACACGGGAAAGTGAGTGATGGGTGGTGTGATGGTTAATCTGCAAAAACTCGCCAACGGTCATTCTTCTCAACCTTTGAAACAGTGAGGTCGGCTTGCGTGTCAGTAGTTATTTGAGTGTTTTCGTGATCTTTTTTGTGTTTCCAATTTTTTCTTGATGTTGACAGTAAAGGCATATATATAGTTTCCCTATTGGTAAATGTTAGATAATTAAGTGTAGATAAGACACATATTACATGTATATGCATAGAGTCTCGGCAAACGTCTCCTTACAGCTTCTAGGTTATGCCTGAAATATCCTATGTGTACCATCTAGCGTCTTCAGTGACATTCTATTTTTGTATCGCACAATAAAGAATACCAATGCTTCTACTGAAATCAAGACAGATAAGCACGTCTGGCTGAAGGAATACATATTTTGAAAAGGGACCAGAACAAAGTGGTGCTTGAAAGTGTGCTGGTTCCGGCCATTCTGTAAGCATTTACTGTACAGTAAATATAATGAACATATTTTAGAAATGAAGAACCATGTACAGTGTTACCATTATTTTAGAATTATCTTTATAGGGATGAAAGAACATTAAGTGGAAGAAAATGCAATTCTTGGTTTTGGTCAGGCACAGCATCTCAAAAATAAGCATGCTACCGTTTATGAGCCCAATTTCACACATAATACAGATACATGTTGCTAAACTTTTTTATCGTGTAAAAAGTTGTTTCTGATTTTAATTGTAAACAATGTAAAGAGCAGTACACAACTTTTCACCATTTTTTCGTCTAATTGCAAACGTAAATATAAAATTTCTCATTTAGCCATGGTTTCTTTCTGTATACAAAAAGGGGAATTTAAAATCTACAAATGATATTGCAATTTTTTAATGTATATTAGACTGCACCTGTACAAAGAGAGCATCTGATTTAAGAGCATCGAAATAAACATCTGTACCGTTATTATCATATCTAAAATGACAAATACATTTTATTTCTTTTCATTATTGTTGTTGTTGATGGTGAGAATCCTGATGACGTTGTCGTTGTTGTCAATGATGTTATCGCTGTTGTTGTCATCGTTGTTATTGTGGTTGTTAGTGGCAATCCCCCCCCCAAAGAAATCGATTTATTCTTGCAAGTCAGAAAAAGACGAAAGGCATTCAAAACAAAATTTCAACTGAAACATCGTTCCACTTTGTCTGTTATGATTTTAAGGATTAGCCATCGCTATCACGAGAACAGTTCTAGCATGCACAAAGAGCAACTCTAGGTCTCCATGGACTTAGCATCAGTAAATGACCTTACATCATTTACGTCTGTAGGTGCTGCTTGGAGCCAGCAGTGCTGATACCTAGGGAGCAAGCCTTCAAAGTGCGAAGACCACAGGATGCTGATGGATGAGGGAGGAGTCTCTGCAGCAAAGGCTGTATGAAGTTTTGCCTAGAGAGTTTATGGGTACAGAACATCGTGCTGCTTCTGTCTAGTTATGTGTCATACTCATATTAGTGTTACGTTATCACCAGTCTTCATTGATGAGTCTAGTTTTATATGGCGTGAATGTGGGTATAACAAACAGCCAGTGCTGCTCAGTGTCCCTTTTAAGTGCTGCAACAAATGACTGCCGGTATTTTCGAGCCTACTCGAGTATTTTGTCAAGTTTCAAATTCATTGATGACCTCTAGCACCTTTAAGTAGATAGATGCACATTTGTGATGAAAGAGAGAGAAAAAAACACCTCCACCTTTAAAATATGACAGCGCCTTTCTTAAACCTTTTGTCAGAGGAGTTTGTTGTAAATCATATTGCTTTTACTTTCTAGGATACATATTGCATATGTAGATTCTTTTCAAAGGCAAAGTCGTGCTTTTGTTGCACTTGACTGCCCATATACTTATTTTTTATCGAGGTCTATTTAAGATGCCTTATGTTACTTAAACGCTAGCACTATCCTAACCTTTGCATGTAAAGTCAGTCTATTTGAAATGGCATTCCATGATATTACAATGCTGATTCGGATTGCACAATGAGCTTCCAGTAGCACATAAAAAATGTTGCTTCTTGAAATACAAGTCTTCCATGCAACATTTACAATTTACATTTGGTTGTGAAATCTTAATTTCGACAAATAATGTTGGACGCTACACTTATTCAGAAGTCTATGGACCCTGAGAAGAAATGAATAGATGTTCACACGTTTGATATGCTTATAACAGAAGAGTGTATGCGCTTAAGACAGTACACTTTGTGTGGAAAGGAGTGGCAAACTCTTTTTCGGCAGAGAATCGCAGTGTAAGATGTTTGTGAAAACACTTGATAATGTATTACATTACGTCATCACTATGGATATTGTGTATTTATATCTGAACCCAAAAGATGAAGTCTTTCGTTGAATTCAAACAGCCTTGCTGTCACCCATTCTAATGTAAACATTTTATTTACAACATGTCTGGTTTTGATCGAGTGTTTTCAACGGATGCCTTTATAACCATTTTGCCTATATCTTTTTATGTGCATGCTTTCGTAAAAACGCTTTCATACGGTTGGCAAAATACATGTAATCATTGTGTTCTATTTCATTAGTACTCTCTGCATTTTTCATCTGCCACTTGTTCTTATGGAAAAGGTTACCATTTAAGGAAGATAACAACATTACTTTTAGGTTTTCTGGACCATAAAATTTCCATGATAATTTATATAAAATATTGCCAGCATTTTACTTCCTGAAGAATTTAATGCTAATGACTTATGACAACCAATGCTTTCATGTTTCTTGTTTACACCATGTAAACATTGCAAATAATATTCAGTATGCAGATGCAATAAAGTCCTTTTTAACTTACATTGGAATTTATATTGTATTAGATATTTCCCCTTAACTCTCAACACATATTACTTCAGACATACATTGCTAGAGATATACTATTATGGATTGATTAATTCTAGCTATGAAACAGATGTATGCCTCGGTTATAAATTACATGTTATAAGGAAACTAAGTTATATTAAGCCCTCTTTTAAGTGAGTGACTTTTGAACGGGAGAAAAAAAGCAACTGAGATAATGTGTATGTAATGAAATAGATTATTGATTTATATTACCAAATGTAAGACAGACTTACTTACTTACTTACTTACTTACTTGCTTTTCTTACTTTACTTACTTTACTTTCTTTACTTCCTTTACTTCCTTTACTTCCTTTTCTTTAATTTTCTTTACTTTTTTTAACCTTATCTTACCTTACCTTACCTTACCTTACCTTACTTTAAAGAACATTTACCTTACATTTACCTTATATTTACCTTTCCGTTACCTTTACCTTTACCTTACTTTTACTTTACCTTTACCTTACATTTACCTTATCTTTAATCTACCTTTACCTTACATTTATCCTACCTTTACCCTACCTTTAGTCTACCTCTTCCCTACCTTTTTCCTACCCTTACCCTACCCTTATCCTACCCTTATCCTACCCTTACCTTACCCTTACTTTACCCTTACCCTACTTTTACCCTACTCTTACCCTACTCTTTAACCTACTCTTTACCTTACTCTTTACCCTACTCTTACCCTACCTTACCTACCTTACCTACCTTACCTACCTAACCTACCTAACCTACCCTACCTAACCTACCTAACCTACCTAACCTACCTAACCTACCTAACCTACCTAACTTAACCTACCTAACCTACCTAACCTACCTAACTACCTAACCTACCTACCTACCTACCGACTTACTTACTTACTTACTTATTTACCTACCTACCTACCTACCTACCTTCCTACCTACCGACTTACTTACTTACTTATTTACCTACCTACCTACCTACCTACCTACCTACTTACCTACCTACCTACCTACCTACCTACCTACCTACCTGCCTGCCTGCCTACTTACTTACTTACTTACTTACTTACTTACTTATGCCCTTTGATTCCTTGTGGAACATAGGGCCGCAACAACACTCCTCCAACGCACACGGTTTTGGCAGGTCCTTTTCAGCTCGGCCCACGCCATTCAGGCAGCCTTCATCTAAGTGTTTGTACTCCTGCGCCAAGTCTGCTTTGGTCGTCCAACCTTCCTCTTTCCTTGGGGGTTCCAGTCAAGGGCCTGGTGATGCTGGATGCACTCTTTCGTAGTGTATGGACAATCTATCCCCACTTTCTTGTCATGACATATATCTCAATTGGGGCGTGTCTTGTCCTGGCTCACAGTTGATCGTTGGAGATGCTTTCTTGCCACCTGGTATTGAGGATGTTTTTGAGGCATCCGTTGGTAAATATCTGTAGCTTAAGGATAAAAGAAGCAAACCAACTTCTTACATTTTGAACTTTATTTGTTATAGTAGTCTCTGTGAACAACGAAAACATATATCTGCTTCTCGCCCTGTCCCAAAAATTTTTAAACAGATATTTCATGAGTTCTTCATTCACTCTCTTCACTAAAGCATCTCACATGCAGTGGAACAGTAACCATGCTTTTCAGAAGTGAATGCATAGAACTTCTATACCACAAGAAAGCACACGCCCGTGTGAAGGCAGAGTTGTTCATTGCACATAAACACACGAATATGACAGTAATGGGACTGGCAGTGGAGATCAGTATACCTGCTTTGTTTATACTCCCATATATCGATAATTCCAACCTGGGACGTCTAATACAATCCTTTTTTTTAATTGTATGCAGATGCACAGCAGCTGCACTGAAATGACATTCAGAGATGAAGTAACTAAACTGAACTTACAATGAGTGGCGTTATCTTTCAGATTTATTTGCATATCTCAACTTCACGGTAATATAGCACTACAAATTGCAAAAATGTGTATTTTCCACTCCTTCATACATGACGTACAAATATATATTTACAGATATAAAATAGCTGATAAAGTTTTAGTTATCATCGTTGAAATAACATATATCAGACATTTGCACGAAGCTTGAATCCACCCCCCACCCCCCCAATAAATCTACATCAAAGAAATCCATTATGTAAAAGGCTGTGTCACATACACATAGTGAGATCAAGTTGCAATTTATCTACACTGTCCTTTATTACAAAGATGTCGATGGAACTTCACCTCTCTACCACATTCACATTGTCGAAAATCAGCGTCTTCTCAGTTGCATGACCGAATAAAAGAGCCAAACATCACAACCTGTATGAACAATCCACTGCAAATGCACTAAAAGAATCTATAGAAGCAACATTTCAATAAAGCAAAAAGAAACAAGTGGGAAATGAAGTCGTTTACATCAAAATCTGAGTCACGTATACAAACCAACGACATTATCAGTCAACTGTTCACATACTACTTTTATAAATAAGCTAAACGAAATATTACAAATCTAGAAAACGGGAGGCCGGTGTTGGACTCGTAAACGAGTAGAAAAGAAGTATCGGACATTACGTCATTAGTGGTGCGACGTCAGATTTGGCAGACTCGTTCAAACATATCCTTTTATTTCACTGAAGAAGGAGCCTACTTGGCCCCGAAAGCTCTGAAATATAATTTTGAAGTTGGACTGAAATATTACAAAGGTTCTGATCTGTGAACCAATGTAACACACACTCACGTGCTTGTGGACATGCTAAAGTGACACAAACTAGCGCTTACATTTATAGTAGCACAATATTTTAATTTCCATATATGCATCAGGGAACTACAGACACAGTGTGTGCAGTCAATCTAACAGTGACCTTCTCTGAAGAGCGAGATGTGTCGAGGTGCGGACGTCAAAGCCGTATAAATCCCATCATTTATATGCTAACATGATAGCTCTATAAACGGATTTGCTATTTTGTATGAAGCTTTTAATCATCAAACCAGCAGAACATTAACTTGAATTCCTGTGGGCAGGGTGACCTGTGGAAAGTAGGGTTTACACGTACAGTAGCATACATTCTTTTCTTTTTTTTAATAAACAAGGGGAATTTCACATACACCTTTGCATTTACGTGTCAAAAAGAAACACACAATGTGTCTTGATGAATGGCTTCTATGTGTTGTTTTAGTTGGCTACTCCAACTGCACCTGTAATCACGGTGAGGGCAAAAATGTTTTTCAAGCCTTGATGATGGCTTCTTTGTGTCGTTTTAAATCGCTACTCCGACTGTATCTGTTTCACAGTAAGGGCAACGATGTTTCTTCAAGCCTTGATGGATGGCTTCTATGTGTTGTTTTAAACTGCTACTCTGACTGCACTTGTGGTGGAGTAGTGATAACCTACAAACCCTTTTGTAAAGAAATACAACAAATGAGACTTTGCAGTGTTTCTATTCTTCTTTGGGATGACCATTAACAGGGCTCAAAGTCAATCACTCAGCGTTGCTGGACTGAAGCTTTACAACCCAGTTCTCTGCTGGGGTTAACTTTACAGCAGGTATTTTTAACTGGGCAGGTGGGATAACCTCTTAATGGCTGAGTGAAGAACCTGAATAATTAAGCGTTGAATACGTTGTCTGACGCTGAGGTGTACATTGATATATGTATTAGATATGTTAGTAGTGTGATAAACGGTTAACCATTAGATAAGCATATTTCACCCGTGTCGTAAACTGGTGACCTCTGCTAGTGTTCCAGTACAAAACGTCAACGTCTTTTATAGATGAAGTGTGAACATGTACCTCAAGTCCAAGTTCTTCACACAATGTCAGAATCCTAAATCCCTCAGATAAGTTACTAGCCATGTCCACTACATGTTTACATTGACCTGTTGAACACTGAGGTACCATTTGAGAGAGAGAGAGAGACAGAGCGAGAGAGATAGATAGAGAGAGAGAGACAGAGAAAGAGAGAGAGAGACACAGAGAGAGAGAGAGACAGAGAGAGAGACAGACAGAGAGAGACAGACAGAGAGAGAGAGAAAAAGACAGAGAGAGAGAGAGAGTGAGAGAGAGAGAGCGAGAGAGAGAGAGACACAGAGAGAGAGAAAGAGAGAGAGAGAGATAGATGAACCGAATTGGTTTATGAATGCTTTCGTTCCATTGCATATTCATAGATTAAAAAAGGATCCAATTTAGGAAATTAATCATGTTGTACATTATTTAAACATACAACAACCCATGAGTTTACAAGGCCACGTGTGAGGAGGCCTTATGCTGTTTCCATATAACATGTCGCACCGGCAAGTCCCGAAAACAGTGTTCTGTCAAATGTCCGCCCAAAAGAAAAACGTACTATCATTTCATCTCCCGCGGGCACTCCATCAGATAGCCAATCAGATGGGTTCCTGCTTGTGATGTAACCGTAGACATGAATCCAAGCAGATGTCCTCATGGCGGCAAAGCAGATGTCCTCATGGCTGCCTCCTTTCACATTATCTTTGGCTTGTGCTACTTCATCTGTCAAATGTAGGATGTCCTGACGCTTAAAATACGAATTCAATTTTCAGTGTTACATTACTGTATCTTTATAATGCGTGCGGTGTATTGCAAAATAGTTGCTGTCGTCACAAGATGCGCAGCTGACTTGATCGAATTTGATGAAAATCAAAGATCACCCTTGTTGCACGACTAGATATAGAACGGAATTAATGACAGAACTAAGATGCGAGTCCGCACTATAGGTTATTTTTCTCGTTTTGTTAGTGGGGAACTGATTATTTGGGGAGGTGTATATTGCAAGGTATGCCACAATCAGTATGACCACAATGTTACAGGGAAAGTTTAATATACATCCATTAACACATTCAATTTTGCGTGAGAACAAACTGTCGAGAGGTATCGACTCCGACTGCCGTGTGTCTGTCCCGGCTTCTATCCCCAGTCGGTTCTATTGTCTGACTTGTTATTATAAATTCCCAAGTGTTTTTATTTAGCTGACCTTTCAACAAAACTTTCCATGTCTGAGGAGACATTAACCGAGGAGTCAGTCCCGTGTTTATTTGAAGGGCCTTTCGTTTTTATCTATCATTTCACCAAGCCCATTTCCAGCCTAAACAACACAATATTGTTAATGTTCAAAGTTCAGATTGGGAGGGTTTTGCATCTTACAGAGGCTACCATCTTGATGATACAACCGACTCTACCCATTGGACACTCTGCAACATTACGAAACGGACTGACAGAAAACAAAGGACGGTTGTGATGGCGGAATGCGGTAGGGTGCAGAATGAGGGCAACATTTAGAACTGTCAGACAACTCCACATCGAAGGTTTGTCCCCTTCCCAATCATCTCATCCCTCACTCCAACACTCCAGCAGCAGTAGCAGCAGCAGTAGCAGCAGCAGCAGCAGCAGCAGTAGTAACGACGATTTCAATAGTGGAGGTAAAATCAATGAAAATTGTCGTGGTGGTAAAGCATTGTCAGAAATCATTTTCAAGAACTGCAAAATGATTGAGCTTACCTATTTTGTTAACGAAGCTTAATGTTAAATGCAATATCTGCAATTTTGCCAAGTCTTCTTGCAACTTCGTGGAAGACACGTCAGTCAGCTACCACGAGGATTTCGTGCACACTTTTCACGCCAGGTAGGCAGTTATCACAATCTATTTGCTGAATAGTACTCTCACCCATTCAGACTTGCTCTTACAATCCTTGCTCTCGTGACACAGGCAGTTCCCATTCTTTATTGACAGCCGTGAGATTGCATAACGTATCTGTTCTGTTCCAGAATCGTGTGGTCGCTTCAGTTTGTAGAGGTACGTGCACACAATGATTGTACCGAAGTACAGTGGATATTTTATACACAGTGCTTATCTTTGTGATAGTTGCTGATCCTCGACCTATTCCTCAAGGTATATATGTCATTCTTTACTTCTGTCTTTTTTGTGTGCATTACGTGGGACTGGTGGTGAATATCATTGCTCGCGCTCTTCATCGAGGCTGTGTTTGCCTTGTCACTTCATATATGTATTGAGTCCTTTTGTGTCGTGATGCATGCGCCCTCCGCAGAAATACGGCTTTTACTCTTCCCCCTCTCCCCCCCCCCCCATTCCCCCAAAAGTATTATAACTGCTCATGGGCGACTCGAGGCAATACGTATAAGCAGAAACAAATGCTAGCAGACGCCAATCACAGACAGTGAATGTTCATTACTATTTTACCCTTAAACATATAAAGTGCTTCATGTTTTATATGTTTTGTGTATTTGTAGGCAGGCTCCTCTCAGTGAAGGACTTCTAACCAGCAACGATATTTCTGCATTGGCATTTCCTCAAAGGAATCGACTCATTTCCTGCATCAGCTCTTTATGTCCAGCCATTGCTAGCTTGTACAACAAATCTTCCCACAATGTCATTCCGATTTTTCCGCCCCTGGGAAGACACTGACGCGGTAAACACAGGCGAGACACCAGCTCCACCTCCTGGAGCTTCAGCTGAACCTGATGAGACGAACTCTTCACCGCACATGTACTCTGGTCCAAGTCCTCAAAGAGACCAGTGCTTTTTGCCCTTAGACAATGCAAATATAATACCCCAGATAGCCTCCGGCGCACCTGGAGCTTTTCCTCAAGAGACAGGGGCAGCCAGAGCCACGGAGAAAGACGTCAGTAGCCAGAACACAAAGGCGTCTTTGAACACAACATATTCCATGATGAATCCTCTGTCTGCCCAGGTGCGTCATAAGTGTACTAATGCAATTCATTTTTGTGAAAGAAAAGGACTGAAATATGTTATCATTGTTGATTTTTTTCGACTGTTAGTATGTGATACAGTATTGAGTATTTTGCAGCACAGACAGGTGAGTCAATGGTTACCCTATCAGCCCTGACAAATCTAATTATCTACATGCAAGCGCGTTTGCATACGACTCTCTCTCTCTCTCTCTCTCTCTCTCTCTCCGTGCAGGTAAAAATAGTCGTCAACATCAGGTTGAATAATTTACTGCGTGCAATCTCTACATCGACGTTCCTTTCATTCTAAGAAATTGTGCTCAGTTAAAGGTGTTTAAAATGTTATATTTGATTGCATTTTCTAGAATACAATAGCATACTTGAAAATACTGACCACTGCAAAATAACGTGTTTATGAAGCGCTTTCTGATTAATGGACAATGATACGATTTCGAAGTAGGTTCCAATACGTCACAAATTATAATTCACGCGAATATATTTTCTCGTACAGTGCCGAAAGCGAGCCAACAAATTGGAATAAAGCATTTATTTTTCTAATAAAACGAGAAAGAAAGAGAAAGAAACCTTTCAAACACAACGTGTTCTAAATATATTTTATTGATATTCTGTTTCTTTAAAAAAAAACTTCGCATTTTTCATTTAAAAAGGAGTTCTCCACATTATGCACACACTGAAGCTGCTGACCATCCTCAGCTCCACAGGTTTACTTAAAAGAGTAAAGTTTTCTCTTTTTATATTTCTTAGCTTGTCCTCCACAGTTTTGTTGTCATTGTATTTAAGAAGCAGTAACATGGTCACATGTCAGCAATGGCATTGTAGCAAGCTGTGTGTGCATGCCGGTTATTTGTCATCTAATGAAAACGGCGAAAACCCGTTTCAAAATCATCCGTTAATTTGGTACGGTGGTTCGTAATTTTAGTTTCATTTTAAAACAATGCTTTGCAGTGTTGAAGAAATATATTTGTGTGTGTATTAAGTCAATTTTTTCCTTTCAGGATTCATCACTGTCTACAGTCGAGGCACGTAATCTAACATGCGCATCTGAGTCTGCGGACGTTACTTATAACCAAGGTGTGGACTGTGACTATGAGCGCAAAAAGACACCAGATCAAAGTTTGCCTGACTGCAGCACTGTTTGGAAAAGTTCAAACTGCAAAGATCAGGGCAGTTCTAAGTCACAAACGACTTCTTCGAGCATTACTTCAAAAGAAGGTACTTCTCTTACAGCTATATTCAAAATAGGTCTGATTCCAAAAGTCACAGTTACTGTTGAATGCGCGACTCCAAGTGACACTGTCACCGTTTGTGATGATTCGCTTCCTTCTGATAACGCTTCAGTTCCGAGCGCTTTTCGTGCTACAACTACACGGGACGTGGACGTACCCGTTGATGGGAGAGAAAATACGTTGACAAAGACTTCCAAAGAAGAACTGAAGGACTTTTCAGCCCCATCGAAGCACAAAAAAGCACAGAGTGAATCCATGCAAGGAACAGTTTCTGCTCCCTCGAGATCACGCCATTTACGCTTACATAAACTATCCATCAAAGAGTCCAAACTTTTCATATGTACAGTTTGTGAAAAGGCTTTCTCTCAGTCCAGTAATTTACGTAGGCATGAACGAACCCACACAGGATCCAAGCCTTTCAAATGTACAGTTTGTGAAAAGGCTTTCTCTCAGTCCAGTCATTTACATCAGCATGAGCGAACCCACACAGGATCCAAGCCTTTCAAATGTACAGTTTGTGAAAAGGCTTTCTCTCGGTCCAGTACTTTACATCAGCATGAGCGAACCCACACAGGATCCAAGCCTTTCAAATGTACAGTTTGTGAAAAGGCTTTCTCTAACTCCAGTAACTTACATAAGCATGATCGAACCCACACAGGATCCAAGCCTTTCAAATGTACAGTTTGTGAAAAGGCTTTCTCTCAGTCCAGTTCTTTACAGCGGCATGAGCGAACCCACACAGGATCCAAGCCTTTCAAATGTACAGTTTGTGAAAAGGCTTTCTCTCAGTCTAGTACTTTACGTAAACATGAGCGAACCCACACATGATCCAAACCTTTCAAATTTACAGATTGTGAGAAGCCTTTCTCTGATTCTAGTAATGTACGCAGGCATGAACGATCCCCAATGGGATATGAACTCTTCCAATGTACATTCTGTGAAAAGGCTTGCTCTAGATCTGACCACGTACGTGTGCATGAGCGAATCCACACAACCTGGGACACGGTTTAGAGCACTCTTTGTGAAAAGGCTTTATCACGATCAAAGCCAGTAACGCATCCACGCTAAATTCGACTTGTTCTCTCACGTAATATATATTAAGCATACCATTTCCTTCAACCAGCCTTTCAGATGCAATTGTTTGTGAATGTGAATTACCTAGATTCGTCTTCAATCATCTGGACGTTTCAAGTGCTGAGATTAGTTGCCAGTTCATTGATGCTTGTATATTTTTTTCTCTCATTCATAAGCGTTTGATTTTCATGTCTTCCCACAATATTGTACATGCATAAGAGTAGCCTAGCACTATACATTTAGTATACAAACGTACCAGTATTTTTGTTTCAGATTATCATGACTTGTTCAAACAAAACTTCCATTTCAATTGAGAAAAGAGACGCCCAGCACACAACACATTGAAGCGCCTTTTCCTTTGACTCAAAGTTTGTTACTTTAGTGTGGTCCTCACACAGATGCCCCAAGTCACTGCATTGTCATGTCTGATTCAAGATGTAATATAATGATTTGCGTTTGCACGTAATATAATTTTTAATTGTGCTTTACTTTAAGTTTTGTATGTAAAGCCTTTTGATGGAGAGTGCTGAAGTTTCAAGCGCGTGTTTGAATGTTGCTGTGCCTGAATATCTGATTGGAGTTTTCGTGTAGCATTAGCATGAGGAATTTGCATCAGGAACAAAACATAGTGAAAGCTACCAATTGTCATGTCTATCGGCTGTGGTGATAGTTGAAATGATGCAGATGTAATTAGGTATAATACAGACAAGTGACTAAAGGTTTAAATATTGCTCTTACATTGTTTTGTAAACTATTTCATTACAGCAAAAAGTACAAGTGTATATTTCATTTAAATGTAAAGTCCTCTGTGTTTTACTTACAGTGTGCCTATTGTTCGTGTCAGAAAAAATTACACTGCTCTCTTTATAGTGCCGTGCGTCTTTTTGTCCTCAACTCGTACTCACTCATCCTTCTTCTCCCCCATCCCCTCCTTCCTTAAACAGTTAAACACGCGCTCGCGCCCGCACACACACACACACACACGCGCGCGCGCTTGCACGCACGAACACACACACGCATGCACACACACGCACATACATGCACACATATCTTTCCTTTCTTGAAAATGCACGTTGTATTGCAATTTGAAGTGTTATTTGGCGCGGTTTACGAGTAGATGTAATGCAAATATGGATTCACTGGCACCCGTCCTGACCCAGTGTATCGTCATAATGTAACTGTGTCAGTATTGGTTTGCATATCTTGTGACATGTTTGGGTCGGAGTAACCCGACAGATGCAGACGCCATGTATACACTTATTTGACATATCAAACTCTTCTCAGCAGCTTTGGAACATCGAGTGAAGTCTACTTTGTACGCTGTCAGGCAGGCCTTTCTCTGCCTGCGTCTGCCTCTGCTGCCTTCCAAGGTGCCTTGCAGGACAAGGGAGTGGTGGTGTGGGACATGGACCTTCTCTGACAGTTCCTCCACTTCACTGCTGCCAGGAAAGGCTCTTGTGGCTGCCAGGACAGTGATTATAATGTCACTCTACATTGCCCTTTTCCTAAAGCTTCCAGGACTGTATAACTGTGACTAGATTATTCCTTTATCTCTGTGATTATGTATATGATGATATTTCCTTTATATATTTTTGTAAGATATTTCTTTCCCTCAACATTGTTTTGAACATTACAACAAAGGTGAGTTATACAATTTAGAGCACGTTTTGTCTTTTTTCTGCGTAAGGCCAGCAGCGAAGTGACCCACAGAATGAGGTGGTGTGCCCGTGTGTGCTCGTGTTAACATTACTGTGATGTTGGAAGTTTCAAGTCTGTCATTGTCTATGACTTTCAGGTAATTCAGTGAATGTCTCCGTTTCGGCATTGCATATTTCAGTTAAGAGATACAGGGAAGAAACGGAGAATTGATAAACATTTAATTTCTTGATAGAGAGTCTTTCTGAGCAAAAGCCACTGCATAAGATTTTCTCTGAAAGAAAAGACATTTAATATAGTAATGACATATTCACCTGTTTATAGTTTTTCCGTGTATGTATATTTCACATAGAAGTCGATTTAGGTACTTGATTTGCCATACCTGTAATTTTGTACTCTTGTAAATACACTGGGCAAGATGCACAAAAGCGTTCTAGGCAGTTGCAGTTGCACAGTAAAGATCTTGCTGATTCATGCTTGAAGAAGCTTGACAAATGATGATGTAAAATAAAATGTGGAACCTTTTCAAATGTCTCGTGTACTACTTTATACATTTTCGAGCAGGGCTGCTGTAAGAATAAACAAATTTGTTCAGGTAACCTTGATGTAAGAGACTCGAACACAACATGCATAACTCAAGGCGGAGCCAATGTCTGTGGAAGCCTTTTCATTTTTGCCACATAAACAATCGTTTCTCCCTAGAAAGCAGATGTCATCAGCGACGCCATTTTCCTGCGGTCACACAAGGTCAAGGTAAGATAATTAAGGGCAGGGGAACATCTCTAGTTACCTTCAAAAGATAAAAGCAGAAAGTCGTATCCCCTCCTAGAGACAGGGAAGCCGACTCCTGTACATTCTTCCCTTCCTAGACGAACCCAAAGTCCCCTGAATCCCTGGTCCTTCCTGCGGCATCTTATCATGTTATGATGTAATACATGACAAAGCAAACTATTAGCTATAATACTCACATCAGGTTAGAATTTCGGTTTCATTCATTGCATGGCACTAGAGAGTTATACAAGCTGCAAGCATGTCTACGCCCATTGGGTTGCTGGGATACCTATGCAGCCTCAGATGCCCGAACGAAGTTTGAACGTGTCACATTATAGTCTGTAGCGACCTGGCGACCTCGTCAGACGCTGGATGCGTCTGTGAGTGTTCATGTCGCTTCTACCAGATAAAGACACAGGTGACTAACACCGGTATGGCCGCAGTATGTTGAAGTGCACACTTTTAGAGTTCGTACCCTTCCCCTTCACACGGTATGTGACGTCACTAAACCGTGAGAGACCTCACTCCTAAGGCTCCTCCCACGGCCTCACAAGTTTGTGGGATCGACCTCTCTTTGGTCTTGGCTGATGTAGCCACACCAACTCACCAGCTCTGTACATGCCAGTGTCCACACGTTGGTCATACCGTCCCTTGTCCTCAGCTGCTCTTCTCAGGTGCTGTCTGGCCACGTCATGGGGACTGCTCATCCTCTCCTGAAGCTCTGGTACGTATTCATTCACCACCATTCTCTCTTGTGAGGGAGGCCGCCAAAGTCCAGCGGTAGATAATATCTCGTCCCAACACCAGTTTACACAGGCTTGCTTCGGTGGCGTCGTGTATGGACGCTCGATATGCCAGCATGATGACATCCAGGTGAGAGTCACAGTCTGGCTGATCTTGCACATACACTGAGAGCTTGCTTTCCAGTTTGCAGTTGACTCGCTCGACCTTCCCTTCTGACTCTTGGTGGAACGCCGTGATGCGTGTCCTCTTGGCTCTAAGCAGTGCACAGAGTTCTTGAAACAGATCGGTCTCAAAATGTCGACACTGGTCCATACGTATTTGAGGAGGTACGCCACATTTATAGACGAATGCTAATAGAGCTTTCATCACTGTGCTGGCTTGCCTGGTAGGGAATGTGAAATATTGAAACTGATAAGAGACGGGTAATGGAGTCTTTCGATTACATCTGTAGTGAACCGTTAATAATGAGTTTTCAAAGAGGGCGGGGTGTGGAGGTAGATGGGGCAGAGTGAGAATGCGGGGCTGGAACAACTAAGTCGATTCCCTTCATGGGTTGTGTTTGTCCCTTCTCTTCCCAGCTGCAGGTTAGGAGTAAGACTCAACGCCAGTGAACAGAGAGAGATGTCGAGGGGGGAGGGGCGTACTCTGGAGTCCCGCTGTGGAGAGAGGTCGAGGGTGAGGGGCGTACTCAGGAGTCCCGGTGTGGAGAGAGGTCGAGGGTGGAGGGGCGTACTCTGGAGTCCCAGTGTGAAGAGAGGGTGTGGGGAGTGAGAGAAGGCAGAGCACTGGGTGTCACCTCTTACAGGGATCATTTCTAATCATCACAAATTTCTACAAGAGAAGGTGCAGCTGTTATATGGGATTCTACAGAATAAATTAAATGAAAACTTCCCTTTCAAAATGGAATGTGTTCATCCCTCCAGTCGCATTTCTTTGCAAAATGATCGATTTCCACACCCTAATTGAGGAGGTGGGAACACATTAGTTTCTGAGACTTACATTCGATGTGCATGGGCGGTTACAGATAGAGCAGTCACATACTCGTTGTTAAAGCAAGGGCAGGGGCAGAGAAAGCCCTCTGTCTTCACTATCTTGCGCTGGCAAGGCGTTGACAGCAGTCTGCCTCAAGGTTGGCGGTGGCTGTTTTCCATAGGGCGCGCCAGGCAGTCTGGGTGAAGACAGCTGCCCCAAGCTCTCGAGGACGAAGATCTGCGCACTTGAGGTTTGCCTTGAGGTTGTATTTGTGCATCTGTTCTGTTTGTCTTCTATTGCAGCTGCCTGGGACGAGGTTTCTATAAACAACTGCTTTGGAATCCCAGATTCGTCGATAAGAATGACATTGTAGTAAGCCAGGAGAAAATACAAGGCAGAAGGCTGTGTTTCATTGGTTTATATCTTCCTGCTTCAAATCTCCATTACTGCACTTCCATGTTTATCAAATCAGGTTATGATTGTTTTAAAAGTTTCAACGAAATTGTTCGGTGTCTTAGCTTATTTTTCCATGCGCACATATATAATATTCTTCTGAAGCAACAGCAGCAGCAACCTACAACAACAACGATGACACATATTATCGACACTGATTTAATTAGAAGCTATAAACATTCTAGGATTTAAGTGTATAGGACAAAATAACAGAACATCACCAAGCATCTCATTTCCCTCTCCATTATTGTGAATATTTGCTATGGTGATACCATGTACACATAAAGTCATGCATACACGGAATTAATCAATCTACACGAGATAATCAGGGAGTGTTTTGTATGTCTGTGTTTGGTTTGTAAACTTCGAATGATACAGTTTGTCATAAGAATGAATACATATCTACGGTTAAAAATCATGTGAGGCACTGGAAAGGTGATGAGCTACATCTCTCTTCCGATAAAACAATTCTGAGAGTCAAAGGAATCAGTTTGTTTTTATTTTGTTTCCTACCAAGTGCTTCAGAGTATGTGTTTTCCCATTCTCTAAAACATAAACGTGCTCTGAAAAACAACACTCATTTTGTTTACAGGCGATACCTACCCATTACTACAACTACTAGGGAGAAGAATACGATAATATTCATGAGAACGGGCATAATGCAAAATTCACATTTGACACACGTTGGTTTAGCGGAAATTCAAACTATAAATCTGTATTCATAAGAAGTATTCCGGCAATCAGCCAGAATCAAACATGAACATTAAGTCTAAAACTGAATGTACATGTGGATGGAACAGTAATCGGTTAGAGCAGATGCCATTTATCCCTCCAGGTTTACTGGAGGTCCTCACAGCTTTATCTGTCTGTCTGTGTGTATGTGTCTATCTGTCTGTCTGTCTGTCAGTCCCGACTTAACAGCTGATATCTAAAAAAATACTGGTCGGATCTCCTTGACATTTTGCACTCTTAATAGAAGTTAGGTCTGAATGAATGTGTCAAAGTTTCAGAATCGAGGTTTGAAAACAAAGGGACTTTGTTTAGGTCGTAAACTCGAAACCCCCCCCCCCCCCCCTAAAATGTCAGTTGACGGAATGGCGATATTTTGCCTTTTCCTTTACTCCCGACGCCAGCAGCGTTTCTCCCACGCTGTATGAGCGCTCACCAATTACATAAATAGTTTTCGTGATCCTCCCTATAAAAAATCGCCTTTGCTGAAAAATACCGTTTTACAGTCAAAATTGTCCACCCGCGCAGCCGCTCCGACTTTTCAAACAGCCACTCCATCTGAGCGCAACACTACCAAGATCGCGTGGCCTAATGGCAGTGAATCGATATTAAACTTGGCAGAAATAGACCTTGAGTATCCTAAAATGTACAAGGCCACTCAAATTTCATGAACTATCATCCATTTTTCTACAATTTACAGTGCAAAATACGAACCGAGGGGGTTTACAGAAAAGAACGTTATAATTGCTTTACAAACACTTAGTCATGTCAGTTCCCGAAATGGCTCATCTGGTAGAGCGTTGGACTATTGTAACGTTATGTCATGCGTGAACGGGTTCGAATCCGCGCTGAAACTTGTTTTCATTCTCTTTTTTCGAGAGGTTGCGGGTTCGAACCCGACCTGGTTTTTTGTGTTTTTTGTGTGTTTTTTCCCCCTCTTTTCTCGAGAGGTTGCGGGTTCGAACCCGATCTTTAAAAAAAAGTTTAATGCCAAAACCTGGAGGTTCAGCGCCAGTGGTTTTTATTTAGCAGATACCAGCTTCAAGAGTCATTTTCAGCCCTATATATTCCCCCATCCCCAATCCCGACCTTCCACCAAAGGCCACCCCAACTCCCAAGGATCTATGCTCTCTAAAAGGTGTTATTTCGCTTAGAAAGGTTGCATGATGTGTCACAATAACTCGCCTGGGCCCGAATGCACGTCAGAAGCGGTTAGCTACATGGGCCCTAAACGCGTATAAGCCCTAACCGGATTTGGTATGCACGACGTGTTAAACGGAGACGTATAGCTAAACGCCAAATAAAATGTAAGTTATTTATAGATACTGGGAAAACAGATTATGCTGTGAGCTTCCGACTGTGCTTCCGGTGCTAAGTGTGGAGGATTCTGAAATATTCAAGATGACTGATAAAGCCAAAAAGAGTGTCCGAAAATCAAACTTCTCTGCAGATGAAGATCAGATTCTAGTGGAGGAACTGCAAGAGGAGCACATAACTCTGTTTAGCAGCCACAGCGCCACAGTGAGGAGACAGTGGCTGCGCTCGATTTATCCGCCTGAATCCATCGGTGGCGGTCCGCCGCCACGTGACCGGCGATCCCCCGTCACGTGACCGGCTAATCGACAGCTTTCGGTCCAATCGAGCGCTTTCGGCTGATCAACATGGCGGCACAATTGTGGTGTTTAGAAGAGTTACTAGACAGCGGTAGCGATGATGAGAAATTATGCTGTCTTCTTGGTTTATGGTAAGGTTTGAGGTTATTGTGTAAATTGAACATTTTTATTACCACTACCTATGCCCTGATAAGTGACTCCTGAGCCTAGGTGCAGTCAAAGACCCTATAATTATACACTAAGACCACGCACTCGAGCGATTTTCCTTTACGCAAAGGGAGGTCAGAATGTAGAGTTACGTCCCTTCGCGAGAGAATTTTCAATTCGAACTTAATGCAGGATTTCTCACCGACAACCATACATCGTACACACAATAAAGAAAAAAATCGTAATCTACTTCAATTGTCCAGCGGAAATTGCAGCGAGGTGACAAATGAAGGCAAACATGAGTCAGCGGAGAACGAATTATCGAATATTTTCAGTGTCGAATCGTCATGAAACAAAAAGCCTAGTCTTGTCGTCGCCATCTTGGATCTTCGTCGCCTCAGAAAACCTCACTGCGGACCCGGCGGTTCCCCGGGTGATCCGCCGGTCACGTGACGTGAAGAAATGGAGCGCAACAAAAAAACCGCCGGTGCCCCGTCTCGCCCGCCGGCGGATTCCGGCGGACAAATCGAGCGCAGCCAGTGAAGAGGAAGATTTGGGGAAGGATCAGCACAAAGGTCAACGCCTGCGGGGTGGCAGTTCGAACTGCGAATGACTTGAAAGAGAAGTGGAGAGATTTGAAAGGCGCTGTATTAAACAGAAAGAGGGACGAGAGGAAGACGGGAGGGGGGCCGGCTCCAGCACCAGCAGTACCGTACGAGGACGCCATCCTCTACATCATTGGGGAAAGGTCGAACTTGATCTGTGATGAGTTACTGTTTTGTATGTTATCATTCCACATGAATTAAAATATGCATTTCACTGCTCCATTCTGTAAACTTTCAGATTATGATTCCATCCCCCAAACCCACCCTCCATCCCCACCCCCCCATTTTCCACACCCCTTCCCCATCCCCCTTTCCCAGCCCCCATCAAACCCATTACCACCCCCTATCCACACCCCCCATCCACACCCCCCATCCCCACCCCATATCCCCACCCCCCATCAGCGCCCCCATCCCCACCCTCATCCCCCACCCCATCCTCACCCTCCATCCCCACCCACTATTACCACACCCCCATCCCACCCCCCATCCCCACTCTCCATGCCCACCCCCCATCCCCACCTCCCATCCTTACCCCCCATCCCCACCACCCGTTCCCACCCCCCATCCCCACCCCCCATCCTCACCCTCCATCCCCACCTCCCATCCCCACACTCCATTCCCACCCTCTATCCCCACCCCCCGTCCCCACCCCAAATCCCCACCCCCTATCCCCACCCAACATCCCCACCCAACATCCCCACCCAACATCCCCACCCAACATCCCCACCCACTATACCCACCTCTCCATCCCCATCTCTACCCCACATCCTCACCCCCCATCCCTACCCCATATCTCCACCCCATATCTCCACCTCCTATCCCCACCCCCATCCCCACCCACCATCCCCACCCCCAACCCCAGCCCCCATCTCCACCTACTATTCCCACACTCCATCCCCACTCCCTTCCAATCCCTCTTCCCATCCCCTCCCCCGATCCCCCTTACCCTCCATCCCATCTCCACCCTCCATCCCTACCCCCCATCCCTACCCCCATCAACCCCATCCCCACCCCCCATCCCTACCCTAAACCCACATCCCCACCCCACATCCCCACCCCACATCCCCACCTACCCCATCCCCACCCCCATCCCTACCCCCCCCCCCATCCCCACCCCACATCCCCACCCCCATCCCCACCCCCATCCCTACCCCCCATCCTTACCATCCATCCCCTCCCACCATCCCCAACCTCTATCCTCAATCCCCCATCAACACCCCACCCATCCCCATCCCCCCCATTCCTCACTCCCATCTCATCCCTCCACTCATCTCCTCTCTCCATCCCCTCCCCCATCCCTCATACCCCCATTCCATCACCACCCTCCATCCCCACCCTCCATCCCCACCGCCCATCCCAACCACCCATCCCGAATCCATAAACCCACCCTCCATCCCCACCCCTTTATCCCCAACACCCATCCCCACCTCCATCCCATCCCCATCTCCTCATCCCATCCTTATCCTCATCCTCACCCCCCATCTCCACCCTCCATCTCCAGCCACCCCATCCCCACCCTCCATCCACACCCTCCATCCCCACCCTCCATCCCCACCCTCCATCCCCACCCTCCATCCCCACCCTCCATCCCCACCCTCCATCCCCACCCTCCATCCCCACCCTCCATCCCCACCCTCCATCCCCACCCTCCATCCCCACCGTCCATCCCAACCACCCATCCCGAATCCATAAACCCACCCTCCATCCCCACCCCTTTATCCCCAACACCCATCCCCACCCTCCATCCCATCCCCATCTCTCCATCCCATCCTATCCTCATCCTCACCCCCCATCTCCACCCTCCATCTCCACCCTCCATCTCCACCTCCATCCCCACCCTCCATCCCCACCCGCCATCCCCACCCTCCATCCCCACCCTCCATCCCCACCCGCCATCCCCACTCTCCATCCTCACCCCCCATCTCCACCCTCCATCTCCCACCCCATCCCCACTCTCCATCCCCACCCTCCATCTCCACCACCCCATCTCCAGCCATCCCATCCCCACCCCCATCTCCCCATCCCATCCTATCCTCATCCTCACCCCCCATCTCCACATTCCATCTCCACCACCCCATCCCCACCCTCCATCCCCACCCTCCATCTCCAGCCACCCCATCCCCAGCCATCCCATCCCCACCCCCATCTCCCCATCCCATCCTATCCTCATCCTCACCCCCCATCTCCACATTCCATCTCCACCACCCCATCCCCACTCTCCATCCCCACCCCCCATCCCCACCCTCCATCCCACCCTCCATCTCCACCCTCCATCCACCACTCTCCATCCCCACCCACCATCCCCACCCTCCATCTCCACCCTCCATCCCCACCCTCCATCCCACCCTCCATCCCACCCTCCATCCCACCCTCCATCCCACCCTCCATCCCACCCTCCATCCCACCCACCACCCACCCTCCATCCCACCCTCCATCCCACCCTCCATCCCACCCTCCATCCCCCACCCTCCATCCCCACCCCCCATCCCCACCCTCCATCCCACCCTCCACCCCACCCTCCATCCCCACCCTCCACCCCCACCCCCAATCCCCACCCTCCACCCCATCTCCCATCCCCCATCCCCACCCTCCATCTCCACCCTCCATCCCCACCCTCCATCCCACCCTCCATCCCCACTCTCCATCCCCACCCCCATCCCCACCCTCCACCCCATCCCCACCCTCCACCCTCCATCCCCACCCACCACCCCACCCCCATCCCCACCCTCCACCACACCCCCATCCCACCACCCATCTCAATCCCCAACCCACCCTCCATCCCCACTCTCATCCCCAACCCCCATCCCCACCTCCATCCCATCCCCATCTCCTCATCCCATCCTATCCTAATCCTCACCCCCCATCCCACCCTCCATCTCCACCACCACATCCCCACCTCCATCTCCACCCTCCATCCCCACCCCCATCCCCACCCTCCATCTCCCCACCCCATCCCCACCCTCCATCCCCACCCTCCATCTCCAGCCACCCCATCCCCACCCTCCATCCCCACCCTCCATCCCCACCCCCCATCCCCACCCTCCATCTCCACCACCCCATCCCCACCCTCCATCCCCACCCTCCATCCCACCACCCCATCCCCACCCTCCATCCCCACCCTCCATCTCCAGCCTCCATCTCCACCATCCCATCCCCACCCTCCATCCCCACCCTCCATCTCCACCTCCATCTCCCCACCCCATCCCCACCCTCCATCCCCACCCTCCATCCCAGCCTCCATCTCCACCATCCCATCCCCACCCTCCATCCCCACCCTCCATCTCCACCCTCCATCTCCACCACCCCATCCCCACCCTCCATCCCCACCCTCCATCTCCCACCCTCCATCCCCACCCCCATCCCCACCCCCATCCCCACCCTCCATCCCCACCCCCCACCCCACCACCCATCTCCATCCCCAACCCACCCTCCATCTCCCCATCCCATCCTATCCTCATCCTCACCCCCATCCCACCCTCCATCTCCACCACCCCATCCCCACCCCCCATCCCCACCCTCCATCCCCACCCATCCCACCCAATCCACTCCATCCCCACCCTCCATCCCCACCATCCATCCCCACCCTCCATCCCCACCCTCCATCCCACCCCCATCCCACCACCCCATCACCACCCTCCATCACCACCCTCCATCTCCACCACCCCACCCCCACCCTCCATCTCCACCCTCCATCCCCACCCTCCATCTCCACCCTCCATCCCCACCCTCCATCCCACCCCCTCCATCTCCACCACCCCATCCCACCCTCCATCCCACCCTCCATCCCACCCTCCATCCCACCCTCCACTCCATCCCCACCCTCCATCCCCACCCCCCATCCTCACCCTCCATCCCCACCCTCCATCCCCACCCTCCATCTCCACCACCCCACCCCCACCCTCCATCCCCACCCTCCACCCTCCATCCCTCATCCCCACCCTCCAACCCCACCCTCACCCCCACCCTCCATCCCCACCATCCATCCCCACCCCCATCCCCACCCTCATCCCCATCCTCCATCCCCATCCCCCACCCCCCCCCCCATCCCCACCCTCCATTCCCATCTCCATCTCACCCTCATCCCACCCCCCATCTCCACCCCCCATCCCCACCCTCATCCCACCCTCCATCCCCACCTCTCCATCCCCACCCCTTCATCCCCACACCCATCCCCATCTCCCCATCCCATCCTTACCCTCATCCTCACCTCCCATCCCACCCTCCATCTCCACCCTCCATCCCCACCCTCCATCCCCACCCTCCATCCCCACCCTCCATCCAACACTCCATCTCCACCACCCCATCCCCACCCTCCATCCCCACCCTCCATCCCCACCCGCCATCCAACCCTCCATCCCCATCAACATCCCATCCTATCCCATCCTCACCCCCCATCCCACCCTCCATCTCCAGCCACCCCATCACCATCCATCCCAACCCTGCATCTCCACCCTCCATCCTCACCCTCCATCTCCACCCACCATCCCCACCCTCCATCCCCAACCCCCATCCCAACCACCCATCTCGATCCCCAACCCCACTCTCCTCAACCCTTCATCCCCAACCCCCATCCCCACCTCCATCCCATCCCCATCTCCCCATCCCATCCTATCCTCATCCTCACCCCCATCCTCACCCTCCATCCCCACCCCATCCCCACCCACCAATCCCCACCCTATCCCCACCCCCATCCCCCACCCCACCCTCACCCTCCATCCCCACCCTCCATCCCACCACCCATCCCACCCTCCATCCCCACCCTCCAACCCCACCATCCATCCTCACCCTCCATTCCCACCCTCCACCCCCACCCTCCATCCCCCACCCCACCCTCACCCTCCATCCCCACCCTCCATCCCACCACCCCATCCCCACCCTCATCCCCATCCTCCATCCCCATCCCCCATCCCCCCCCCCCATCCCCACCCTCCATCCCCACCCTCCATCCCACCACCCCATCCTCACCCTCCATCCCCACCCTCCATCCCCAACCCCATCCTCACCCTCCATCCCCATCCCTCCATCCCCAACCCTCCATCCCCATCCCTTCATCCCACCCTACATCCCCACCCCCATCCCCACCCTCCATCTCCACCCTCCATCCCCACCCTCCATCCCCACCCCCAATCCCCACCTTCCATCCCCACCCTCCATCCCCACCCCTTTATCTCCAACCCCCATCCCCACCTCCACTCCCATCCCCCTCTCCCCATTCCATCCTTCTCCCTCATCCCCACCCCCATCCCCA
>JAWQFJ010024623.1:17500-22938 GCA_034096865.1 Theodoxus fluviatilis | reverse complement strand
AAAGATTTCAGGCAATCTCTTTCTACTGCCAAAGCTGAGGCACATTGTAGACACGGAAACCTGCAAAATATTTTCAGTGCCCACATCGTATCACACATCAATTATGCATCAACATTGTGGGACAACTGTAGCGAAGCTAATTTGAAGAGAGTTAATTCACTATACAGAAGAGCTTCTAAGCTTATGATCCCAAATAAATCTTTCAGCACTGAAAATAAAATGGGAATGCTTGACATTTTGCCTCTCCATAAGCATCTGCAGCTCAATAAGTGTGTGCTTGTGAAAAAGGTAAAAGATGGCCGAACACCAGAATATCTAACCAAACTATTTGAGCAGTCATCATTCAGAGGACATGACAAATTTCTCCTGCCTCAGCCTCGCATCGATTTGTTCAAATCGAGCCTATCTTACTCTGGGGCTGCTCTGTGGAATACGCTGCCTGATGACATAAAATGTATCAAGTCTTTGCCTATGTTCAAGGAGAAAATTCGTACTATTCTCAGGCATCATCCTATGACATAGGTTTCCACGCTTTCATCCGACGTCTAGACAGTGGAACAGCTAAGTGTGTGTCCTATAATGTCAAATTTTCACATATGCTTACTTCAGGCCACCCCTGGCTGAACTATTGGAGGGGTTCCGGCTGGTTGGGGGTGGGGGAGTAGGGTGGGGTGGGGTGTGTACATCAAAAGGCTTTCGCCTCATGTATGTTATTTGTTTTTAACATTTGGATGTTTAGAAAATTGTTTTTATGTATATGTCATTGTAGTTACGTCAAGTTCCATATTTGAATTTTGCTTCTCTGGTACTCTATCTACTCATTTTAGTATGCTTAAGAAATTGTACATGTATAATTCTTGCGATAATTAGACTGACTCTCTCTCTCTCTCTTCTCTCTCTCTCTCTCTCTCTCTCTCTCTCTCTCTCTCTCTCTCTCTCTCTCTCCTTCCCTCTCTCTTACTCTCATACTCTCTTCCCTTCCTCCCCCCAGCTCCCCCCCCCCCCCCCCCCCTCTCTCTTCCTCTCTCTTACCACACTTGAATATTTTGCCTCAAGGGCTGAATGTAAGAAAGGCACTACTGCCTAATTAACTACCCTTGTAAAATAAAGTTCGTTCGTTCGTTCTCTCTCTCTCTCTCTCTCTCTCTCTCTCTCTCTCTCTCTCTCTCTCTCTCTCTCTCTCTCTCTCTCTCTCTCTCTCTCTCTCCTCCCCTCACTGTTTCTCTCGCGACGACTCGTAACCTCGTGTACAACAGATGTGTCAGGAGGCTCTCTCTCTCTCTCTCTCTCTCTCTCTCTCTCTATCTATCTCTCTCTCCTCCCCTCACTCTTTCTCTCGCAACGACTCGTAACCTCGTGTACAACAGATGTGTCAGGAGGTGAGCTGCAGGTGTCATCAGCTCTTTGAATTTTGAACGAACGGAGCAACACCGGCTGCAATGAAGAAGGTTCCAAGTATGATAAGAGGATACATGGCAGAATGAGGAATGGTTGATAGGTTATGCAGGAAGATGGAGGGTGGGGGTGGGGGTGGGGGATGGGTGGAGAGAAGAGGAAGCAGAGGCTGAGCAAAGATGGAATCGAGAGTTAGGAGAAAGTGGGAGGTAGAGGACCCGCCCTTTTCGCACCCACTGCCTTGTTTAGACAGCTGACCCCTCCTGCGAGAAGGTCGAACCAAGGTCAGAGCGCTCTGGTTGAGGCTGACCTGGCTGCTCTCAGCAAGAGAAGGTGATACGAAAAGGTCAGGGCGTACATCCCGGCTTCAGGTCAAGAGAGGCTGAGAGAGCCCTAAATGAGGCTGATTCCACGAGAGAGAGAGAGAGAGAGAGAGAGAGAGAGAGAGAGAGAGAGAGAGAGAGAGAGAGAGAGAGAGAGCTAAGCGCACTCGCACCAAAACATATTCCGTCTTGATCTCTTTATTTATGTAGGTGGCCCGGTGAAACAAAAATAAACTCCCCACTCAGGAATAAACTGGGTTACCTGAGTGCAGCAGAGGCATGGTGCAGCGCGATTAAGGGTTGATGTGATAGTATCCCTTATCAGGTCGGAATCCTCCAAACAAAGCAACAGGTGTGCTCAAATTACTTTTTAGTGCGCAACCTAAGCTCCTCACCGCACGACATCTGCCAGCTAGAACCATCAAAACCGACTTGTGCTCCTTGCTGCACAATCTTGATTCTTGCTGCAGGCCACCTGTCAATTGACGCTGACATGACTGACAATTGCTCCTCGTGGCACGACAGCTGCCAACTAGCACCGTCAAAACCAATCATTGTTCCTTGTTGCGATTCATCTGTCAATCGGCATGAACAAACTGACTCTTGGTTTTTGTTGCGGGTCATCTGTACGCTGACCCTGACATGGCTGACAATTGCTCCTTGCTGCACGACGCCTGCCAGCTAGCACCATCAAATCCAACTGTTGTTCCTTGCTGCTGATCATCTGCCAGTCGGCTAGGACAAAAACTCACTAATCATTTATTCTTGCTGCAGGTTATCTGTCAGTCGACTTTACACGACTGGGAACTACACTTTGCCACACGACACCTGCAAATCAGCACTAACAAAACCGACCGTTGGTCCCCTCTGCAGATCATGTGCGTGTCGACATGGACGAAATTGATTCTTTTCTTGCTGCAGGTCAAATGTCAGTCGACGCTGATATGACTGACAATCGCTTCGTCCTGCACGACTCCTGCCAGCTTGTGTCATATTCTAGACCGTAGAGTATCCTAAAACGTAGAGCGTGACTTACTTGCATATTATTAACATGACGAAATATGGGTTTTCATCGTTTTCTTTCACCTTATTACCCGATCAAATGGTACTTTCCTCTAGAAATGTTTGTGTAATCACACGCAGCAAAGGCAAAAATATTTGGGTCCGAGATTTCATAAAAAGTTCACCGTTACAACCGTCTAATCACAGTTAAGATAACAAGAGTAGGCGGGGGAAAGTCATCTCTGCGGGGGCATTGTCCAATCACAAGATTTGGCGGGTGAACACGTCATATTAATAATATGCAAGTAGGTCACGCTCTACGTTTTAGGATACTCTACGGTCTAGAATATGACACTAGCACCACCAAAACCAGCCATTGTTCCTTGCTGCTTATCATCTGCCAGTCGGCATGGACAAAACTGACTCCTAATTCTTGCCGCAGACCATCTGCCAATCGACGTCGACATGACTGACAATTGCTTCTTGCTTCACGACTCCTGCCAGTTAGCACCATCAAAAGCAACCATATGTTTTTCTGACTGACGATTGCTGTATGTTGCAGGTCAGTATCCAAATGGTATCAACCGCGGTCTTTGGGACACCCACAACCCCAAGTCCCTCAGGCTCTTCATGGAGATCCCTCCGCAGCATCGTCCCAACAGCGAGCTGGTCTCAGCCCAACTCAAGCTCTTCCTGATTCCTGCTTTCCTACGCGAAGGCAAGCACTGTCTTTGCTCACTCGACTGCTGTTCGTGTGATGGAGCGAGCGAGAGAGAGAGAGAGAGAGAGAGAGAGAGAGAGAGAGAGAGAGAGAGAGAGAGAGAGAGAGAGAGAGAGAGAGAGAGAGAGAGAGAGAGAGAGAGAGAGAGAGAGAGAGAGAGAGAGAGAAGAGAAGAAACAGAAGAGAAAAGAGAAAGAGAGTCGAGTGGGCGGATGGATAGCAATTGTATTCGATTGCCACCAAATACTACTGTAGGACAAAAACATAGCAACACTGCTGTAGTACAAAAATTACCGATACTTTAAAGCATAGTACTGCTCTGTATAATGCTGTCGTCATGGAAAATTTTGCGTGTTTTAGTTGAAGAGTTTGACTGCAGTTGTAAAGCATTTCCACATGAAAATAGAACCTTCTGGAAATTCTTTCCCTACTTATCGATATCAGCCTCCATTTACATGACTGTAAAAATTCAGCAATGTTTAAATTCCAATGAAAACGACGCAAAAGTTATTCTAGAGAGAGTTGTTTCTCACATGCATTGCCGTGAGAAAAAAAAGGACCGTGGACGGTTAAACCCAGGACTGACCGAGACGTGTTATTTTGCAGGAGAGGAACTCAGCAACCTCGTCATCAAAGTCTATCAGTATCGGCGCCCCTTGTCCTTCAGGAGGAATCGAGGTAAGTTTCTCCTGTCAGTCATGTTTTTCTCCTTGACTTTTGCCTTAGTGCAACATACCGCCTGACTCAATGCTCCTCTCATCACTGGGAACCCCTTTTTCTTCCTTTTCTTCCTTTTCTTCTTCCTTCCCTGGCTGCTGGATTGTCTGCGCCCACTCCAGCACCTCAGCCAGGGGTGGCCCCAAGCAGCCCAGGAGGCTGCCAGGGAGCACTGCGACTATGTCAGACCATTTAGGTCTTGAGTAAAATCAAGATACTGGTTTTACTCCTTTGCAAGGAGTTATTTCCTCGGGCATGGGGTCCAGTTGCTCTGGCTCTTCCCTCTCATAAGCAAAAAGCGGGGGATCTGTGAAAGCAGTACATGCAATG
This sequence comes from Theodoxus fluviatilis, assembly GCA_034096865.1. Lineage (NCBI taxonomy): Eukaryota > Metazoa > Mollusca > Gastropoda > Cycloneritida > Neritidae > Theodoxus > Theodoxus fluviatilis. The sequence continues at coordinate 18,450 of JAWQFJ010024623.1, read as the reverse complement.
TTCAGTGTTGTTAACTTTTGATGGGGCAACGACTCAGCAACGGTTCGGAACACTTCACTGAGAATAGAGATAGCGCTGGTACATAACCGTATACGTCTAAACAATGTACAGTGTGAAGCGCATCAGTGATGCTCTCCCTGGTCCTCTCCCTATTCCTATATGCCTGGGAGTCATGGACCCTGACAGCTGAGTTTGAGAAGAGGATATGGGTCAAAGAGATGAGACGCTTCCGGTCGATCCTGAGCATCTCCTGCGTAGACCACATTACAAATCAGGAATTACAAAACAGAATCAGGTTAGCTCTTGGGCCTTACGAAGATTCCCTGACCACCGTAAGGTATGGCCACGTCTCATGAACTGCAGGACTGGACAAAACAATTCTACAAGGAACAGTCCAGGCAGGCAGAGAGAGAGGCAGGCAGAAAAGAAGATGGGAGGACAACATCCCAGAGTGGACAGGCTTGACGCTGAGCGAGACAGTCAGAAGGATCGAAAACCGCGAAGGATGGAGGGAACTGGGAGCCAGATCTGTGGTGCCTGTGCAACAATCGTCAAGACTTAGTGACAGCTGAGAGATTAGAGAATGTGAAGCAGTCCGAGGTCCAAACATGAGCGATAATTCGATCCATCCACGCAATACCTGTACCTACAGGCAATTGCTGTATTTCAATCTCATCTTTTCTTGAGTGTTAAACAGAACTGTCACGCGCTATCTACCCAATACAACTGCTCCATGTCAGCCTTGTCTTAGCTTGACAATGTTGAATAGATGTCCTGACATAACATCCACCCAATACCTCTGTCTGATGACCGCTGCTGGTTCTCAATCTCATGTTTGTTTGACAAAGTTCGAGACATGTCACCGCGGACCATCAATCCCTTTGTCTGAAGGCAATCGCAGTAAACCAATCTCGTCTTTGCTTGAGAGTGGTGCCCTGTACCATCTACCC
>JAWQFJ010024623.1:7500-12500 GCA_034096865.1 Theodoxus fluviatilis | reverse complement strand
TAAGTGTACTTCATTTCTAAGATAACATGTTAAGTGTACTTCATTTCTAAGATAACATGTTAAGTGTACTTCATTTCTAAGATAACATGTTAAGTGTACTTCATTTCTAAGATAACATGTTAAGTGTACTTCATTTCTAAGATAACATGTTAAGTGTACTGCATTTCTAAGATAACATGTTAAGTGTACTTCATTTCTAAGATAACATGTTAAGTGTACTTCATTTCTAAGATAACATGTTAAGTGTACTTCATTTCTAAGATAACATGTTAAGTTTACTGCATTTCTAAGATAACATGTTAAGTGTACTTCATTTCTAAGATAACATGTTAAGTGTACTTCATTTCTAAGATAACATGTTAAGTGTACTTCATTTCTAAGATAACATGTTAAGTGTACTTCATTTCTAAGATAACATGTTAAGTTTACTGCATTTCTAAGATAACATGTTAAGTGTACTTCATTTCTAAGATAACATGTTAAGTGTACTTCATTTCTAAGATAACATGTTAAGTGTACTTCATTTCTAAGATAACATGTTAAGTGTACTTCATTTCTAAGATAACATGTTAAGTTTACTTCATTTCTAAGATAACATGTTAAGTGTACTTCATTTCTAAGATAACATGTTAAGTGTACTTCATTTCTAAGATAACATGTTAAGTTTACTTCATTTCTAAGATAACATGTTAAGTGTACTTCATTTCTAAGATAACATGTTAAGTGTACTTCATTTCTAAGATAACATGTTAAGTTTACTTCATTTCTAAGATAACATGTTAAGTTTACTTCATTTCTAAGATAACATGTTAAGTTTACTTCATTTCTAAGATAACATGTTAAGTGTACTTCATTTCTAAGATAACATGTTAAGTTTACTTTATTTCTAAGATAACATGTTAAGTGTACTTTATTTTTAAGATAACATGTTAAGTGTACTTCATTTTTAAGATAACATGTTAAGTGTACTTCATTTCTAAGATAACATGTTAAGTTTACTTTATTTTTAAGATAACATGTTAAGTGTACTTCATTTCTAAGATAACATGTTAAGTTTACTTCATTTCTAAGATAACATGTTAAGTGTACTTCATTTCTAAGATAACATGTTAAGTGTACTTCATTTCTAAGATAACATGTTAAGTGTACTTCATTTCTAAGATAACATGTTAAGTGTACTTCATTTCTAAGATAACATGTTAAGTTTACTTCATTTCTAAGATAACATGTTAAGTGTACTTCATTTCTAAGATAACATGTTAAGTTTACTTCATTTCTAAGATAACATGTTAAGTGTACTTCATTTCTAAGATAACATGTTAAGTGTACTTCATTTCTAAGATAACATGTTAAGTTTACTTCATTTCTAAGATAACATGTTAAGTGTACTTCATTTCTAAGATAACATGTTAAGTTTACTTTATTTTTAAGATAACATGTTAAGTTTACTTTATTTTTAAGATAACATGTTAAGTGTACTTCATTTCTAAGATAACATGTTAAGTTTACTTCATTTCTAAGATAACATGTTAAGTTTACTTCATTTCTAAGATAACATGTTAAGTTTACTGCATTTCTAAGATAACATGTTAAGTGTACTTCATTTCTAAGATAACATGTTAAGTGTACTTCATTTCTAAGATAACATGTTAAGTGTACTTCATTTCTAAGATAACATGTTAAGTTTACTTCATTTCTAAGATAACATGTTAAGTGTACTTCATTTCTAAGATAACATGTTAAGTTTACTTCATTTCTAAGATAACATGTTAAGTTTACTTCATTTCTAAGATAACATGTTAAGTTTACTTCATTTCTAAGATAACATGTTAAGTTTACTTCATTTCTAAGATAACATGTTAAGTGTACTTCATTTCTAAGATAACATGTTAAGTGTACTTCATTTCTAAGATAACATGTTAAGTTTACTTTATTTCTAAGATAACATGTTAAGTGTACTTTATTTTTAAGATAACATGTTAAGTGTACTTCATTTTTAAGATAACATGTTAAGTGTACTTCATTTCTAAGATAACATGTTAAGTTTACTTTATTTTTAAGATAACATGTTAAGTGTACTTCATTTCTAAGATAACATGTTAAGTGTACTTCATTTCTAAGATAACATGTTAAGTTTACTTCATTTCTAAGATAACATGTTAAGTGTACTTTATTTCTAAGATAACATGTTAAGTTTACTTTATTTCTAAGATAACAGATACGTTTACTTTATTTCTAAGATAACTTTGCATCTTTTTTTCTTATTAAATTTTTAATCTCGCACCACAGCGTTGGCAAAAAGAAAGCTTGGTAAAATAGTTTGCAATATGTCAGGAAATAGCTTTTATTTTATCCCATATCTGGATCCTCTTCAATTCTCGCCTGTTTTCTTGTGCTCTATTGTCTTACCCATTCTGTCCCTGTCTTTTATAGTCTATTCGAGTTAAAATTTACTTTGTTGTCCTAATTTTTTCCCATTCTATACAAAATTCTTATCTATACTCTGAAGAACCGGATTTCGACAGACTTCATGAACAATGAGAACCATCTTTAAAACTTATATTTTAACACGTGATTTTCACATTTCTGCATTGTTCACGGAGGAAATGTCAGGATGGCGGTATTCAAATGACAGCAGCCGTGTAGATCCCAAACAATAGGATCAGAATTCCCGAGTCGGCGATGAACAGACAGTCGCGCTTCGTCTTGTAGAGGGGAGAATCCTGCGCAAGAGCTCCTGGGAATGTGTAGGACTTGGAAATGAAACGTTCTCGGTCAGTGAATAACAATTCCGATACGGACATCGACATTTCCCCAGTTCGGAATTCCCAGCTGCCTCCTCTGGTCAAGGAGGAGTAGCTTTCTTCCTGCACTTTTGACTGAATTCATTGACCGACTTCAAGGCGTGTGAGACATTTCCGTGTCTATTTTTCTGCGCTGAAAATGAATGACGATATAATATCATGCAACAGCTGTCAATGTTTTTCCCTCCAATTTTATGGCTTGACTTTATTTATCTTCTTTTGGGGCTTTTTTATCCCTGCACTATACGTGAGGCGCCAATATGTGCAAGGGAAAAGTGAAATGTTAATCCAACAGGCAAATTTGCTGGGAAAATTTCACTATTCGTTACCAATACTGAGACGTACGCCCTGCTCGAGACAGTAAACGTCACCATTAGATTAATGATTAATGGAAGTGTGTACGGCAATGTTTCTTCTTAAAACGAAACGTTGTTATTACAGACCGATATTGAAGCGCAGAGAACGAAAACTGCCATATTCAATATCAATACACCGTCAAAGTTATTATCAACTGTCTAAGTTTAAGTCTGATGCAGTCCGTATGAACCATTAGAAAATGCATATACTGCATCTCTCGAAAACTGGATGGACATGTGCATAATGTTTACGTAGTGGTCATTCCATTATCTGATTTTTTTCTCAGAGGAGAAATAGCAAACGTGAATTTCAGTGTAAAAAAATAATAATTTGATAATTCATTTGTAATTATCATCGATTTACACTTCATGATGAAATAATGGATAACAGTATTGGTCCCATTCTGCACTATATAGTCTATCTTTTTTCATTCCAGATTAAACATACTGGCTCAGGGTACGGACACAAGGAGGATGCTGAACCCCTATACTTCACGCACCAGTGGAGATGTTTGGAACAGCAGACTTAAACTTCGCAGACTTTTTCCTCAACTTCTAGATGCCTGCCTTCAAAGATCTCCCCAAAATTTATTGTGCGAGAGAGAGCATTTGTGTGTAGCAGTTGTCAGACCAGAACTTTGATTCCACGTCTAGGGAAATCTCCAAAGCCAGTAAGACTGTTCTTCAAAAATGTATTCAAGACTTCTGACGCGATCCCTTCTCCTCGTCGTACCAATATTGAAACTGGACTGACAGGTGAACCTGGCGAAACACGTCGCTGTTAGGAAGGGATTTGCTCTTGCACAGATGCTGTTCATGACATCCCGTGATGTTTCTCACAAGCGCCACCAAAGACAAACTTCAGCTCTAGAACACTGTCCCATCGTTGTTGCCAAGAACCGTATCGGTCATTTGCCAGTGTTCTGCAGTTTCAGCCGCGGCCCATGCGCCTGACTTAAACCGTGCATTATCTTGCATATTCGCTGCACGAGAACTATCGCGTACCCTTGTAGACGTGTTGCTCGTTTTGCATAGCCTAATCTGACCTCATACGGGTGTACTATTCAGACATTTCAGAGCAGGCGTTGTGTGAATAAGTGTAGTTGTACGAGCCGTATCTGTACACTTATTCATGGAACGCCTGGTGAGTTGAAGAGACCAGCGGAGTTTTTGATATCTTGTCATTTATGCATGTTTATGTGTCGTTATCGTAGTATTCGAGTTTTACGGAGTTTGCTTACCTTGTTCATACAGTCTGTGTGTGTGTGTGTGTGTGTGTGTGTGTGTGTGTGTGTGTGTGTGTGTATGTGTGTGTCTGTACGTATGCATGCATGTGTGCGAACGTTTACCTAATATGTCCTCAGTTATGATGGATAACAGTTGCATTTTCTGTGACGGCTTCATCGAGGAGACGCCGCTAATGAAATTGTTTTGGGAATCTGGTTCAGAGTTTGGATCATTGACGAGTGCTCCCAGTAAGCCTTGATTCGGATGAGGAATTCCATTCCCCTCGTAGATAGGGAGTAAGTATATTTTAAATATTGTGTTGTAAAGCTTCAAGTGGTCATCGAGTCTATTGATGTGTCTGTGATGTATTTAATTGTTATGCACGTTAATTCAACACGTATCCTCATTCAAAGTCCCAATCAATGCAAATGTCGTATCGCTCAGGTCAGGCGTGAAAAAACCATATAAGATTTGATCAAAAGCAACATGACGATGATGATGGTGATGATGATGATGATGATGATGATGATGATGTTGATGATGATGATGATGATGATGATGACGATGACGATGAAAAGCAACATACCGCTTAACTACAGCTCCTTGTACGTTA
>JAWQFJ010024623.1:0-2500 GCA_034096865.1 Theodoxus fluviatilis | reverse complement strand
CAGGTTGTCCAGACATCGTCACAAGACAGGCACTGCACTGGAATCCACAAGAGAAGAGAAGACTTGGGAGATCAAAGCAGACATGGAGAAGATCAGAGGACGGAGACCCAAGAGCGGCCGGACTGACACAGGCTGAGGGGAGCTGCCCAGAACAGGGTCCGTTGGTTTTCAGCATGAAAAAGAAGTTCCCATCATGAGCACTTAGTGCTGTTGGGGGCCGCACTTCGTCGAGTCCCTGGATCAGGCCCCGAAAGCTCCTGGACTGCGGGTTCCAGCTATTGAGGAGGTCATCTGGTGGCTGCAGCCATGAAGAGAACTAGTGGGTAGGAAATACTTGGAGATGTGGTTAATATTGGTCACGCTTTTTGTTCTTCAGAGGAAGCGCTTCCTCCTTTACTCTGCTGCCTCCTTCCCCTTACCCCATGTAGGTTAGGGGTGAGAAAACATCCACGGCATCTCCCTTAGCGATTCGTAAAATGCGAATGACCAAGTAAATCGAGGCTTGCCTTTCTCTCCCTCTAGCCAGCTATGGTGATTTTCGTGGTCAGTAGCCTTATATAACTACAAGTCTGATAGGCCGTAAAAAATTATTCCTTCATTCAATCTTTCCCCTCGACCACACACCCTTAATTTAACACGACCCCACTCTTATCCCCACCCTCTCCACGCCACACCCCACTCCTAGATTTCTTTGCTACTTCGACTGAATGCTTCAATCTACAAGTTTCTTCACGATCATCGCTGTGCAGTGGGGGGAAGTCCACGCAGCATATTTCAAGAGCTCCTTTCGGCTCGGAGCTGAAATTAGAACGAAGTAAGTTGCACACGCCCCGTTGAAGTAAAAACTTTATCGTCACAGCCATTTGTGTGACCTTGACGAGGCTTTGCGTCAGCGTGACCCAGCATGTTGTGTATGTGCAGCTCCACCGCAAACGGGTTAACTTGCTCCTCAGCCTTTCGGTTTCTCTGTGACCTTGAACGGTCTCTTTCGTTTCCAACCATTGTGCTGTTTACCGTTTTCCCAGCTCGTGGCTGTCTTTTTCGCTTTCGTTGCATCGCACCATCTGCCTCCCCGAGACAAAACACTCAGACCGGAAGGGGAAGAGACTGTTTAAAAGGTCTGCAGTCATGCATAGCAATCACTTAATCAATGAATGAATAAAAAGCCTATCAATCTTCGTACGCTGTATAAGGCCACGGATCACGAACAAGCACTGTGTTGTGATATCAACAAATAGATGGGGGTTCCAAGATATATTAAAATGTAAATGCCGACATATTTGATCCCTCTCATTCTCTTTGACCGATACCTCGAAATGAGGCTAGATGGCGTCCGCCACATTTTGTGATGGAGGGTTCCGTTGTACTCTGTTTCTTCGCTGCTGTCGTAGCAAACCAATCCCAGTATTCCTGCAGTGACTTCTCACCCAGTGACAGAGGTCAACTTTCTGTCAAGGTCGCGCAGCAGCTGGAGTCAGAAGACGTTCTAACTGCTTCACACTAGAGTGTGCCACCTGCTGTGTTTAGCAATGAAATTATAGCGCCTGTAGTTACATTTGATTGGCTCATAGACATACGAAACATTGACTTAAATGGAAGCCACTCCACAGACTTGCAAGGTAAACATGCTTCGAGTCATGGAGTTTACAGTCGTGGAACTGGCAGACTGCTTTCAAATTTAGAAGAAATTCATAGTTTAGTGCTCTCATCACCGTGGCAGATTGGATTGTGCGTCACAGTTTGATATATATAGAAAACGTCTGCATTTATATCCGTGCCTGTGACGTAGTAGCAGACGACACACACTTTTGGATTTCCCTATACCATTCTTTATGACTGGTGATGGTTATCTCCCTTCTATTATCAATGATAATGGACCCTAATGCTTTTATGAAGTCGTCTCTTTGATCAAGAGGGATAACATTGAACGTGAAATTATTTTGGGGATTCATATATCCAAAGAGGGCCTCCAAAACCCTCAACTTTTAATTTGATGGGGTTTTTAAGGCGTTAAGACAACCAACCAATCAAAACTCTTCAACCTGCCATCCTTCATAGCAGTGAGGAAGCAGAGAACAGTGGAATGCAGGGATAGTTCCTCAGTTGCTCGCCTTTTATGAATCGCATTCAAGGACGCGGTATTCCTTTTCTTAGCCCCAACCCAAATGGATTATATACAATCAAGAATGACACAGACACCCTAGTGGCTAAGCACTTCAGGTCCCCTGGGCACTGCCTCTCCCACATGAGAATGACTATTATTGAGAAGATCTACGTGGACGATGCTAACATCCGGAAGCGGAGGGAGAAGTTCTGGCGCTTCAAGCTTCGCACCAACTACCCTGAAGGACTGAATGTGTTTGACTGAGAGAGAGAGAGAGAGAGAGAGAGGGAGAGATAGAACTATGAACACTTAGAGAGAAAGAGAGAGAGAGAGTTAGAGCGAGAGAGATTGATTGATCTTTATTTCGGCCAACGACCCATCACAATAAAACCTTTC
>JAWQFJ010024622.1:10000-32500 GCA_034096865.1 Theodoxus fluviatilis | reverse complement strand
CGCGCGCGCGAGTGTTTGTGCGTGTGTGTGTGTGTGCGTGTGTGTGTGTGTGCGTGTGTGCGCGCGCGCGCGCGCGCGCGTGTGTGTGTGTGTTTGTGTGTATGCGCGTTGTTACAGTTAGCAGATTAGCGACAATCTAGCAAAATGGGCGCCATGGTGAAAGTATGTCGGCCACCATTGGAGGTCGACACGGCGAGTTATGTTCACAGAGCAGATTCTGCATTCGAGGGAGTTGTATGCCGCGTATGGAGGTGTCACAAAGAAATGGCTATACGTTTTCAGCTATGTTTAGATAATACTGCGTTTTGCTACTCAGACGGAGGCATGCATTCTCCACACTCCGTCTTGTAAGACTTCGGGCGATGCATTTGCAGAAAAGGTGAGACAGTTGATGGTTGTTCGTGAATGAACAAATGAGTGGATGAACTGAGTTTTACGGTCTATCAGCCATTGTAGCCTATAGAAGACCATTGATCACGAAAATCGCAGCACAGGTTAGAGAACGAGCAAATCAAGTCACGATTTCTTCATGCATTGCCATTTACGAATTGCGTTCCTATCCCCAACCCGCAGGGGGCTGATTTTTCATGATGCCTCATGTGTAACTTGATATATGGGAGACTGTCAGAGTTTTCTAGACATCATCTCATTTTTGGCTTGCTGTGGCCGTTTATGCTTGTTGTATGTATCCCAATCACTCACACCTACGTGTGTTTGTTCCATAGACTCTCGCTCCATTAAAGTGTATGTTACTTTATAGTTGTCGGGAAAAACCGCAACGGAAATTACTCGAAACTTACGCACACGCACGCACACACACACACACATACACACGCGCACACACGCAAACATGCACACACATACATACATACACATACACACACACTCACACACACTCACACACACTCACACACACAGAGACACACACACACACTCACACACACTCACTCACTCACACACATACACACACACACACACACTCTCTCTCTCAAACAAACAAACACACACATACACACACAATCACACACATACACACGCACACACACACACACACACACACACACAAACACACACTCAAACAAACAAACACACATACACTCACACACACACAAACACACACAAACACATAGACACACTCACACACATACACACACACACACACACACACACTCAAATACACACACACACACATACACTCATACACAGACCTTCTTTGGTCTGGCCACGTCATCAGAATGGAGGACAGCCGCATGGCCAAGCGGGTCTTCTTTAGTGGAGCTGACTTCCGGGTTGGACGGCTTGGGGCTGCCCACGCAGACCTTTGAAGGAGAGCTTGAGGGAGAGGCTAAAGTAGTACGGGCTCGAAGCAGAAGAGCGGGTGCCAGGGACTGTAGACAGAACCCAGTAGAGTTCTCTCAGCACCTATCTCGAGAGAGAGAGGAAAGAAGTCAGGCCCAAGCGGCCAGGTAAAGGCCTCATCGAATTGTGTCAGCCCTGGAACCATCAACGGAGATCCAGTGTCCCATACTTCCCGCCTGTGCAAGTGTTACGGTTCAGACTTTATTCCGTTTTCTATATTGTTTGAAACGTTCGCCATGTTGATGTTTTCGCGGGAACATGCTGAGCTTTGCACTCTGAGACCGGTTTGGACCAGCTGTTTCCAAAATTATCAGTGATGCAACAATGATTTGATTGGTTAAGGATGGTGGCGCATGCACTGTGAGTAACTCTAGAGTCTAGGAGATTGAAGATTTTCTTATCAGTTGACTCGGAGAATGTCGTCATGAGCAGACGTATTTCGAGCAGCTCTGTGTTGAGGTGAAACACGTTAAAGAAATTCTTCAAGTCCTCTCTCGACCATCTCAAAGGTTGTATCAAGAAGAACAGTGCCTTCCCTGAATTAAAGAACAAGCTTCGCCGGATTATGATGCAGAGTTTCGTCGCATGCAGAATTTTTTGTCGTTTGGTTCTGAGCGCTCGCTGAGTGTTTAAACCTGATGTCAGTTCAGGTACATGTGTGTGGGTGAACCCTCAAGTGTCTATGGCCTTTTGATTCTCTCTTTCCGAGGTGTAGCCTTGAGAGAGAGTGTGTGTGCTTGTGAATGCCCATTTCTGAGTGGACATCGTTTTTGAGCAGAAGTTTTTGTTGGTGGAAAATTCGAGAATCGTCGTCACCCATCAGCGTTAACTTGTGAGTAATCAGGGGTCAACTTTGGTTTTGGGTCAGTGAAATTAACCCTCTGCTTTTCAGTCAGAGTAGACTGATAGAATTGACTGACATTTTCATTCATATTGCCTTGAATTTGATTTTACTCATGATTAAGTTTGAGTAAAGAAAATCCTTAATGAACATTGTGTTGCGTCATGCGAGCGTGAGAAGAGAGTGAGTGAAATAATTATCCCCCCTCCACTAGTGATACCCCTAGTCACGAAAACAGAAAGAATCAGAGAATTGTGTGAATGAGTGTGGAGGGAGGTGATAGCAAGTGTAGACTAGGACGGCAGAGTTACCTTCGATGCACAGTTCAAGTCATCATTTAACCCAAAGGACAACCAAAAATTATCTTTTACATACCTGTATTTTGGTAGACAATCTATCCGACGATGTCATCTATTGTGCTGTCTTCGCTAGTGGGTCAGGGTGTGGCTGAGCCATCCAGTTCTGGAGGCACACACCCGGGGACATCTTGGGCAGTGGAGTGACGCAGCGTCTGGCGCAGAGACAGAGGCTTTCCTTCGCTCCCTGGCACTGGTCATTCTCTCCCTGGCACTGGTCATTCTCTCCCGCAGGCTCTTCTGGCAGGAAGTGAAGGTTCCCTGCGTCACAGCACGCCAGCACACTCTGACTTCAGCGCAGGACTCCAGCTCTCTTGCAGAGATGCCACAGTTCTTCAGGGTGTCTTTGATACAGTCCTTGTAGCGCTTCTTTGGACGACCTGTCTTTCTGTAGCCTTGTGGCAGTGCCCCGTAGAGTATCTGGCTTGGTAAGCGAGACTTGTCCATACGGTTTACGTGTCCGGTTCATCAAAGCCGGGCCTTCACATTCATGGCCTCATCGTCGTTGTCATCGTTTTCATCTCTATCTTTGTCGCCTTCGTCGTCTTAACGAGCGTATTGTCAATACTATTGTAAATGTCATGGTTTTTGTTGCTTTGAAAACGGTCCTAATGTTTTAGAAAATGACGATGATTAAAACTTAGAAGACAATGATAAATGGCATGGGCGTGATAACTGGCAATGATGCCAAGACGACAACAGTGACATGTAATGGTGTTATCTTCGTTGTTGTCGTCTTCATGCTAGCTTAATATCATTACTGCCCTTATCTGCATGATTGCAGTCGTGGTTGTATCAAAGGAAAAAGGTAAAGACATGGTTTTATATAGCGACTCAACACCCATGCTTCAATTCCTTATCATTTGTCCGCTTGATTAATCCTTCACTGGCTCCTGACAATAAATACAATGACAGACACATCAGAGGCATACGATCAGGTACCAGCACAACCCCACTCCCTGGGGAGAATTTCAACCCGATGCTAGTTCATGTCCGCATACAAGGGTTATTCGTACTCCAGTTTGCCAACACTGCCCTCTCAGGGACCCGGTTATACCCCTGGGTGTGGAGAAGCAGTGGGAATTAAACATATTGCACAAGGATTCAACTCTGGGAACAGCGCAGCTTCGAAACCCGCACCCCCATCGCCGCAAGCGACTACAGGTGAAACGCGCTGCTAACTATTCGGCCACAGAGCCCAGAACTATGTTATGACGTGTTCGATATGTCCTTGTGATGATCGTCCTCTTAAAAACGTATTGTTATTGTCCAACAGTCACCCTAAAATATAATCCAAGTTGTTTTCTCAGCAACACGTGTCATTGGCACAAAAGAAGAGAACAGAGAAGTGAACACAGAGGACGGACGCTATGACAGGAGCTTAAACATGTGCGTTTGACCTTATCTGTGACATTCTATCCCGGGTCAAAAAGTTATTGTTTGGAAAGAGCGGGCTCTCCCCTTTCTCTTTTGTTTTCTACTATTTCCTCACCCACCCCCTCAACGTCTCTCCCACGCACTCGTCCCTCCCACTCAGTTTTCCCACACAGGGCCTCTCTCTCTCTCTCTCTCTCTCTCTCTCTCTCTCTCTCTCTCTCAATATTATCGAAACCGACATTTCTGTAAATCTTTCTCTCCCCATCCCCGTCCCTCACCTCCACCCTCCGCTCCTTCCTGTGGTTTCATTTTCTTTCCTCAGTTATACATTATTGCAGTTCACCTCCTCCTCCTTATCTTGAATCGCCAACCCTCGTCCCGTTCTTGAGCGTGACTTGTCAATGCAAAGATCTGCTGTGCTGACTCTATTCTCAGTTACAACCACCACTACCAGCAGGACCACCACCACCTGCTCCACCTGTACCATCACTACTACTACCATGACCAGCACCACTGCCTCCTTCTCAACCAGCACTACCATTACCATCACCGGAATCATTACCACCATGCCCTGCACCACCTTCACCACCATTATCACTTTCACCCCCATCTATACCACCACCACCACCACCACCACCACCATCACAACAATAACAACAACCACTATTTCATTACCGATCATCTCTACCATTGCTACTATCAACCAGCAATAAAAGCAACCACCACCATCACCACCTGATTACTAGTAGTATTGGCAGCTTTTTATTGCGTCATCTATGACCTTATACCAATATCCTCGCAGTGCACCTGTTACCACTATCACTGTCACAACCATTGCTATAATCATTCTCACCATCATAGTAGTTCAGCTCCCCATCTCCATCCCCCACCCCCACCCTCATCTCCTCACTCCTTGTCACACCAAACCACTACCACAAATGTCACTACCTACAACATTACCACGAACCACACGTGTCACCACCATGACCACCACTACACCGCAACCTGAGAATGCTGTCACCACTACGACCACCAGCACCACCACCATCAATGCCTCTATTGCCATCAACATCACCCTCCTGTTTTTACCCGGAATGCTACACCCATCTATAGGCGTAGTCTTTTTTCATTCCGCCATTTGATCATTGCTTTACTTGGATCTAACAGACAAATAGGAGGCACACTATACTGGCACCATTCCCACTCCCTGGGATTTATTCCAACCCAATACTGGCTCTCGGCCGCAGACAAGGGTGAATCACACTGCAGTGTACCATCAATGCCCCAACAGGTACCCGGTTTTACTCCTGGGTGGGGAGAGGCAATGCGAGTTAAGCCCCTTGCCCGAAGATGCAACTCTAGAACCCGTGCAGCTTCGAACGTCATAGCAGCAAGCCACACGCCACAGTGACCATGGCGCTGTAACTCCTTGTCTACACGCCCCGTCTCTCCCCCCCCCCCCCCCCCCCCTCCTTCTTCCCGAGAGGCTAAGGATCAAGCATGCACTGCCAGACCTTTGGTATTTGGCTCCCTAGCCTCTATTAGAGGGGATTGTTTGGGGGACAAACCTCATTTCTCAGGGCTGGGTGGCCAGCGTGGAGGAGAGAAGCTCAAACATTCTCCTGTCCTCCTGCCTTCCCTCAGGCAAGCCGCCCAACCTGGCTGTGTATTCCCGGATGAAGTTCCCTGCCAAACCATCCTTACTTCATTTTGCTGTTGTCTCTTGCCCTGACTGCTTTTTTAGGTCAAACTGTGCCTGGCTACGTTGTGTCCAGATGCACTACCCCCTCCTGCAATGCATGTAGCTGCATTGTGCCTTGTTGTTATTTGTTTGCTGTTACCCGCTAGTGTCTCAAGCTACAGTCACTGGCCACTGTCCCCGGCAGCACTGTACCTAGCTACATAATTCCATCTACATGCAATCCACCCAGCTGCACTGTCCCTAACTTATGTCTCTCAGTATTAGTTTTGGCAGGACTGTCGCCTATTAATCTGTACGTGGTTACACTTTCTTCAGTTACGCTGACCTGCCTACACTGTACATTGCTGCTCTGTCTGGCTTCTGTCCCCGGGCAGTCTGTACATAGCTACATAGTTCCTGGTACCGCGCGTGGCTACCGTCTATGAACGATGTCCCTGGCTAGTGCCAACTGCTACATCGTCTCTAGCTGCAGCCCCTGGTTGCTCGTCCTGGCTAATGTCCCTGACTATTTATCCTGACTACACGAACTCTAGCCTCAAACAGTTTCTGGTTACACTGCTTTGTAGTGCATTGTACTGAGCAATCGCATCAATGCTTGTGCAGTGACATTTGAGGACAGACAAATCAGCTTGGCAAGCCAGGATCATATCATCAAGCTGAACGCTCTCATCAGACGCCTGCTGCCCACACCGCCACTGACATTTTTGTGGCTGGGTAGCCCTCGGCTTGCAGTCTTTGCGATCGTCGACAAAGGAATAAAATGAAGCCATCGCTGTCGTAACCATCGCCGATATTATCATGATCCTAGTCATCGTCGTCGTTTTCTTCATCATCATCATCATCATCATCATCATCATCATCATCATCATCATCATCATCATCATCATCATCATCATCATCATCATCATCATCATCATCATCATCATCATCATCGTCACCATCATCGTCGTCGTCGTCATCATTATCATCGTCGTCATCGTGATCATCGTCGTCATCGTCGTCATCATCACCGTTATCATTAACATCATCGTTTTCGCCGTCATCCTCAGCAGCAGCAGCAGCATTGGATGACACTCTTACTACCGTCTGTGACATTTGTGCCGAGTTACGTTTCAACTACTTCACTAATCCCTCGGAACACTCTTCAAGAGCATCACTTCATGATTTCTGTCTCTCTTTCTGTCACTCTCTCTCTCTCTCTCTCTCTCTGTCTCACACACACACACACAACACACACACACATGCACACACACACACACACATGCACACACACACACACACACACACACACACACACACACACACACACACACACACACACACCTCTGTACCCCTACAGTACATGATTCATTCAACACATCACCTCTTCTCCCCCTCACCTCCCAGTCGTCACACCCCTCCGAAGCCTCGTCCCTCCACCATCACGCCCAGCTCCCCACCACCACTTGCCCCCAGGGGGTAGTCGGCGAAAGCAGCGCTGACTTTGACCTTCAGGACTCGTTTGACCTTTACCGCCAAAATGTCAACAGCGTCTGCAAGACGGCCATATTGAAAACAACTCTAAATGCGTGATGTCAGTGTTATCTCCCCTCTAAACTTTACAAAGGGCTTCCTCCAGAGAAAAAAACCATCGTCCTCTAATCTCGCGTGATCTCGAGCTAATCCCGCTTGTCACCACCAATTATGCACGCAGAATGAGTGCGGAGTCCGGGTAGAGAGAGATGGCAATCATTGAGGACAACTTCAGCGAAGAGAAAGAATGTTGTGGCCAACTGGGCAGGCAGATTGTTGCAAGGGCCTATAACTAAAAGTGGTATTCACGCGGTGTTCGTCTGTTGCTAACTTTTTGCAATGAAAGTAAAGCCGTGATATCAGTGTCGTTCTAAAACTTAAACTTTTACAGCTGAAATTTATTGCTTTTGCATTCCAAAGACATAGGTTCTTTGCACTTCGCATGACAAAAAGAAAGTAAAAGACAGAAAGAAAGAGCGCAAGAGGAAAGAAGAAAAGAAAAAAGAAAGAATAAAAGAAAGGACGAAAGAAAGAAAGAGAGAAAACTCAGTTACACTGACCGGCTCATGGGTAGTTAAGTCGGACCGTAGAGACACACATACACAGATGAACAAGCAAGTACAGACAGCAATTCACCCGAAGACAGGCAGACAGACATACACAAACACAGAGTGAGAGAAACACACACACACACACACACACACACACAAACTCACACACACACACGCACACACACACACACACACACACACACACACATGCATGCACGCACACGGAGGCATACAGACAGGCGACAGATGGACGGGGCAGGCACGCATGCAGACAGACGGATCTGATACGTGTATACAAAACATACGCAAAACACCTGCTCACAATTCACGCAAATCACGTGCACGCGCGCGTACATGGTTACGCCGAAAGCACCCAAATCTCTTTCAGTTACTTTGCAGCTTTACCGATGTATCTTTTGCCGGCTTTTTCTGATTCTAAATAGTCTATGATGATACTTCATGCGATTCGGAACAGATCTGTCAAACTTAGTGTCGTCGTCTCTGCCGTTTTCTTACTTGATAGACGTGTAATGTTACATAGGAAGAAGACACGCACATTTGCTGCCCTTGTTTTGTGCCCTTCTGATCAGAAATGAAAGAAGCCCAACATTTCAACGGATTTGTTATGCGTCCTTGAATCTTTTATCGTTGCTGGTCCTATAAAGTGATTAGCAAATATCTCTCTCACACACACACACACACACACACACACACACACACACACACAAACACACAAACACACACACACAAACACACACACACACACACTCACACACACACACTCACACAATCACACACACATACACACACACACGCACGCACACACACACACACACACACACACACACACACACACACACACAGAGTTGTATCACTATTCGGAATGATCTAAATTATTTTGTTTTCAGGAAGCAGTAGTAGCAGCATCAGCAGCTTATTTCTGGCCTGTTCTAGCTCGACGTATATGCACAGCCGTTTGAAATCTTATTCAACCTACTCGGTAATTTATGTTTTTCTCTTTTCACACTCTTTTTCATAAGAGGCATCCCCAAGTTTTATTTTACTGTTGTTATTGTTTTGATACTAATACACATGCGTTCTTGTGTTTCTATCACGGTAGCGTGGCGTGATTTCATTTTGATGCAATGACGATATGAACTAATGTCAGCGCCTCCGACTGACTTAAAAAGATAACGGGCAGTAATGGAGAAGTCTGATTATACATCTATGTAATACACTTGATTCCATAAACGTTTTATCCTAGATTTTCCCGCTTTGTTCCAATTTAACACATTTTCTTGGCTATAACCCACTGCACACGAAGCAACGAAGTGACGAAGCGACGACACGTCGGAGCAACGAAGCAACGAAGCAAAGAAGCAACGAAGCGAAGAAGCAACGAAGCGAAGAAGCAACGAAGCGAAGAAGCAACGAAGCGACGGCACGTCGGAGCAACGAAGCGAAGAAGCAACGAAGCAACGACGCGACGAAGCAAAGAAGCAACGAAGCGAAGAAGCAACGAAGCAAAGAAGCAACGAAGCGAAGAAGCAACGAAGCGAAGAAGCAACGAAGCGACGACACGACGGAGCAACGAAGCGAAGAAGCAACGAAGCGACGACGCGACGAAGCAAAGAAGCAACGAAGCAACGAAGCAACGAAGCAACGAAGCAACGAAGCGACGACGCGACGAAGCAACGAAGCAAAGAAGCAACGAAGCGAAGAAGCAACGAAGCGACGACGCGACGAAGCAAAGAAGCAACGAAGCAAAGAAGCAACGAAGCGAAGAAGCAACGAAGCAAAGAAGCAACGAAGCGAAGACGCGACGAAGCGAAGACGCGACGAAGCGACGAAGCAACGGAGCGAAGACGCGACGAAGCGACGAAGCAACGAAGCGAAGACGCGACGAAGCAGCAAGCAGAATGTGTGTGCGCAAGGAAAGCTCGCTCCATCAAATGGCCAGTAGTCTATTTGCTGGCGTCAACCAGCGGCACAGCCATCAGTCAACCAATGAAAAGAGAGGACATTTCAGCAGGGGCTGAGTTGTATCAGAGGTTCATGAATGCAGTGTGAGAGCTCTACATATTTCACATGGTTTGAACGAGAACGTTTCTGGGGCATGCACTTCAGTTATGTATAAGGAGTCCCTGGACTATATTTCTTTATACATGCGAAATAAAACACATCCATCTCGCCAGGACCGAACTTAAACTCAACAGGCTAATATTTTATACTAACCCGAACGTATTTTCTCAATAAAGTACAGTAAAAAGAGAACGTGTCACGTTTGCTCTCTTTTGTGTCTACAAATTATTTATGGGGACCATAACTATATTTTTCCAAGGTATGTACAGATACTTTAAAAGGTTTACAACTACTTGTAATTAGTGGTGTGGTTTAAGTGTGAAACATGATCTCTCTAGTTCTACGTGCAGCCAATCTTTCTTGCTTCGACTTGCTGCATCGCCATTGACCAGTGACTGTCGCTTTGAATATGTTATGGCTAGCACACCATCACAGGATGTCATCAGATGATCGCAATACGACTTTGAATGTTTGAATATTTGCCATGACAACAAATGCACTGAGTACCAAGGAGCACATCTAAATCACTTTGCTAGGGCTTCAATTCCTGCAACAGAAAACGCAGTCTTTTCTTCTGGAGCCACAGGTGTAGCCACAATCGTGCTTCCGATAAATAATTGAAGTTGATGGGAACCAACTAACGAGGTAACTTTGTCCGTGGCCTTCGTCACGATTGCAGGCGATGCTGGGCTCTGCATTAGACATTCCTGCACGAACGTGAAGCCTTAGTTTCCGTGGGTAAACCACAATCAGCCCTCCTAGCTCAATCAAAGCTACAAACGACGTATTGGCATAATGTGGGGAGGGTTGGTAGTGCTTATCTGAGGCGACACATTGCAAGACTTTCAAAATTCCAAAACCATAGTGAAGGGACATAGATTGTAGGCAAAAGAGAGAAATAATGATGATTAAAAAGGTTAGAAAAAGAGCCTGAAGCGTGCCGCATTTCCTTTTAGGAGCGTTAGTTGGCACAATGGGTCACGAGGGAGAGAGGAATATCTAGACTTTCCATGCGCGTGCATCAGTACTATTGGCATCACACGTGGACAACGCAAATTATGACAGGCCAAAAGAGTGAACAACCTGAAAATCTAGATGGGAGATCATACTGTATGTCATAACTGATCGTATTTATGAGAGAAATTATTCCTCGTCAAATACAATTCATGACGGCACGAATACAGCAGTTTCCAATCATTCCGGCTATTGTAGCTGTTCTTGTTGTTGGCGTTGTCGTTGTCGTCGTTGTCGTCTTCGTTGTTGATTTGATTTGCCAATTCTGGTAAGATCATTATGTCGACCACGCTCCCACTGAGAAGACGCGTGTGTCAATGAATATACACAACGTACACGTAGCGTTTTCTTCTTGATTATGAACAAAGAGAAGGTCTATCTGAGTCAAATCTAAGACGTATGTATTTTGCAGACGTTAATGAACTTAGAGACTTTAATATGTGCCAACGAGTGTGCATGCCTGCGAGTTTCTGAGTGCGCGCAAGCGTGCATTGTCTATGTGCGTGGGTGTAAGTGTGTGTGTGTGTGCGCGCGCGCGTATGTATTTGCATACGTGTGTGTATGTGTGTGCGTGCGTGCGTGCATGCATTCGTACGTGTGTGTGTGTGTGTTTATGTGTGTGTGCATGTATGTATGCATTGTCTATGTGCGTGGTGTAAGTGTGTGTGTGTGCGTGTGTGCTCATGCGTGTACGCGCGCACGCGTGTGTGCTTGCATGCGTGTGTGTGTGTGTGTGCATGCGTATGTGAATGCGTGCGTGCGTGTGTGTGTGCATTCATGCGCGCTCGCCCATCTCTGTGCGTGTCCTTGCGTGTATGTCTATGTGAGCATACAGGTATGTGTGCCTGTGTGGCGTGATCACCCCCTTTCCCTTTTCGATTAAGTTATTTACTTATTATGGCTCCGCCGGCCGTAGATGATAGCAAAATATCATGGCTCCGCCAGCCGTAGATTCATCGAACGTTCTATGCCCGTCAGCGGGAAAGTGTTTCCCATTGGATGGAGGGAGAACGCTACTGAAGACTTGACGAGGGGAGGGGCCTTGTCTTATATGAGGGTCCGGCGATTGGCTGGAAAATGACCGAGTTCACTCGCGTCCGTGCAGAAACTATAAATGTGCTTGCAACCCAGTGCCCATCCGGCAAAAATGACATCAAGATCTAACGCCGCCCCGAGGATTACGTCACTCTTCCACGCCAGAAGTTGCGTCAATCCTCTTCACTCCAGAAGAGATGCCGACGGTGGCGTCACTCTTCGCGCCAAGATATTCCGTCATCCTTCCTCCCTACACTCCACGTTTGAGGGAAGAGACGCCGATGGTGGCATCACTCTTCACGCCATGATGTTACGTCATCCTTCCTCCCTACACTGCACGTTGAGAGAAGAGACGCCGATGGTGGCGCCACTCTTCGCGCCTAGATAATACGTCATCCTTCCTTCCTGCACTCCACGTTGAGAAGATACCAAGCTTGCAACGCCCGTGTCCATCTCCAAGTGAAGATACGAAGCCGTCTGTACAGAACGAATACGACTGAGAGAAAAGGCAGAAGCCTCTTTGAAAGAATACAAATTGGTTTGCTATGGTTGTGCTTGTGATCAAATACAATTGTTTCCCCTTCCCCTTCCCTCCTTTTCTTCCCTCCGGTGCATCACGAACCCCTGTGACGAAGATTCCCGAGGGGAGGGGCCCTCGTGACGTCTGAGCATTTGAACCACGATTGACACGCAGCTCGTTCAGCGAGCAGCAGCCAAGACAAGAGTGAAGGACTGTCAGATAAGTTACCTTTTATCGGCTGGCGGGCCATTCGTTCTCTTATATGATTATGAGTGATTATGAGTAGTGTTGTTGTTGCTTGATTTATCCCTCGCGTTAACGTTCATTCATTAATCCATCACCCTGGCATGGTAATTAAAACATTTAGACAATTTGACCTATGACCTCGTCTTTTGTCTTGTTTGTCTTTGTTAGAATGACTGTGCGAGTCACAAGTTGTGTGTGTGTACACGCCCCCATGCGTGCGTTTGCATTATGTGAACCACCACTCAAAAATAAGACTGGCTTCACATTTTTGAATTTCTCAACTACAAGTATAGTGTAAAACAGAGTCTTTTCTTTTTGTAATGATGCAAAAAGCTTGAAAATAGAAGAAGCACTGACAAGTTTTGAGCTTCTTAAGACTGATACTCACTGTTACGCCGATTTTGAGAGAGAGGCTTTAAAATGTTGGCAGTTTTTAAATGCAACAGTGTTGCATCATGATGGCTGTTTTGCATAGGGAATATCGGCTGACCAGCTGGTCTGTTACCAATGGAAAATACTCAGAAAAGATGGGTTGGGAACTTATGTTCTATGAATATTGCATTCAACACGTGGCTGCTCTGTTTACAGTTGATCACGCAAGCGCAGACAAAGTGCTGATTTCTCTATGAATTTTTCACTCCTGTTTCGGTAGGGCAAGGTCCGATTTCTGCAGAATAAGCAAGAAAAATGACTGAATTTCCTCAAAACGCAATGCTACGGTGGGAACAAATGGATAAAATTCCAAATCTACCATAACCTCAAAACTGATATAGATGACCCCTCCCATTATAATAGGTCAATATCTCGAAATTATGTTAGGTGATTTCCATTTCATTTTGTAGTGGATGGTCACATTTGAAAGTATTTTGTACGTACACAAGGATAATGGTTACATGAAGAACCATGTTTGCTTTGTTTCTCGAAGCTCTTGCTCTGGCAACGTGAACTACTGTGAGGCCGTCTCGATCAATACTTATTATTTATTCATGGTTATCTACTGAATAGGCCTACAGGGAATGGGATGGCATCAAAGGTTTACGGCTCGAAAACATCATCCATGAAAGATAGGATCCTGTGTTTTGCGCAAAACAATGGAATGCCCCCACAACATAATGAGCAGATCTGCTTTCGTACTTGTGTGACTTCACTATGACTCTAATGGGATTCGTTTTCCTCTCTCTTTTTTTCGCAGTCGTTAGATCGAACATGTCATTCCAGCGAGGTACGATTTTCCCATGACTCGCATTGATACACAGAAGGAATGTAGACTTGTCCTCAATGAACCCTTTCTGCACTCCATCACGTCACTAAAGCATCTTTTTAATGGAACAGATAACTTGTTTCAATGAAATTCGATCGCGGCAGTGGATGTAGTTTGTACTAAACAGATCAGAAAACAGGCAGCGCAACAAGGTTACTGGTGCCGCCACTACTTCAGTGTGCTCCATGCCAGCTTCCAGCACACGAGGTACGCGGTGTCCTGAAATAGCACATTTCCTACACACACACACACACACACACACACACACACACACACACACGCACACACGCACATTTGTGATGAAGGATTTGGACTGCGAAAGCCAGCACTACAGTGATATTAATAAACATCTATGGACTCGGATATCCTCTGCTTTTTCTTTATTAACAAAAAATGTTTTGGTTAACATCATTTGATCTTCTCCAACTCCAACTGAAGCCTATACCAAAAAAACAAACATGTGTACTACCAGATTAGTCGAAAGCATTCCTTACTGCAGTAACTTTTGGGGTCGATGTTCAGCCCTGTGCAAATCAACAAGGACAAGACCAAGTGTAACACAGGCAAAGAGTGCTCCTTGACTAAACTCGTGGCCATTTTTTGCGCGAGGAAAACGCCAGTGCTCTGTACAAGGAAAGACGGCTGTCAAGTTACTGCAATTCAATTACCGAACCGGGCTTCAGTTTCACACGCACAAAGATAGTTTGGCGAACGCTCCACACGCTGCAAAAAAGTAACATTGTTGGCACGATATGCATTTAGATGGACAGTTGAAACTAAACATGTTCGTCGTGCAAACAATCGTTTCGGGCGAACGATTATGAAAAATGAACATCCTTTCTGGCTTTCAGGATGAAGAAAATTTTATTCTATTCTCAGTCGAAGGCTGGAATTAGCCAAATGTAAAAGATGAAAGATTTTGATTGTAAAGGTATTAGTACTATAATGCAATTTATTTCCCATATCTGGATCTCAAACTGCTTCGCGCTCTACACCCAGATCACCAGGCCATTTCTAAAAGTGTGTTCATTCATTCATTCGTTCATTCATTCATTCATTCAGTTACCTAATCAGTCAGTCAGTCAGTCGGTCAATCAGTCAGTCAGTCATTGTTTGCTTTTTGTTTATCCGTCCGTCCGTCCGTCCGTCCGTCCGTCCGTCCGTCTGTCTGTCTGTCTGTCTGTCTGTCTGTCTGTCTGTCTGTCTGTCTGTCTGTCTGTATATATATATATATATATATATATATATATATATATATATATATATATATATATATATCTGTTAATTCACCGGACCGTTTGATCAATCCTTCACCAGCACCTGTCGACTAACACATTCTCAGACAAACAGGATGACATAGTCAGGCGCCGGCACCATCTCCACTCTGGGGAGAATTCCAACCCGATGCTGGCTGGCGGCCGCATTCAAGGGTTAATCGCACTACAGCGCGCCATCACTGCCACGACAGGAGCCCCGGCTTTTACACCTGGGAGGGTAGAGGCAATAGGCTTGTTCAGGAGTACAACGCGCTGCATGAGCGCTTCATGTTGGCAATTGAGCGCTCTTTGCCTCTCCTGAACACCAAAGATGTAGTGCAGCGCTTCACTTGTTAAAGGGGAGGTAAATCTTCTGCGCCCCATGTTGTGTTGATAGACGCGAAGAAAGTATTTTCTTTGCCACATACATCGTTTATGCACGTTTAAAATATATTCTGCATGAATAAAGTCCACTACTGTGTCATCCTTACTTGCCATTACTCGCGCATACAGGGCGCTTGGGGCAAATAAAGCCCGTTCCAGTCCCAAAATAATGTTTCTGAAGGTTATTTTACGCATCGACGGCCAGTGCGGGATCGAGGACGCCATTTTGAATTTGATGCAAAATCGTCTGAATCACGTCGGATTGGTGATTCAAAGCGCTGCTCAGCGCTGAGTGAATCACGCCCCAAAATTGTCGTTCAGGAGTGAATCACACGCAGCGCTGAGCAGCGCTTTGCAGCGCTGAGCAGCGCTTTGCAGCGCTGCGCCTCCTGAACAAGCCAAATGTCAGTGAAGCAGCTTGCCGAGTAATGCAACTCTATCATCCGAGCAGCTTCCACGGCTGCTGGCGCTGGCTGCAAGCGATAGTGGACGAGCGCTCGATATTCCGCATGACAACTCGAGACGATTTCACACGTTTCACCCTGACGCTGTCGACACGACCAAAACAGGTCTCCCAATTGGAAGACTACTACTGATGCTCATGCTGCACCAAAACAAGTCTCCCAATAGGAAGACTACCACTGATGCTCATGCTGCACTAAAACAAGTCTCCCAATTGGAAGACTACTACTGATGCTCATGCTGCACTAAAACAAGTCTCCCAATTGGAAGACTACTACTGATGCTCATGCTGCACTAAAACAGGTCTCCCAATTGGGAGACTACTACTGATGCTCATGCTGCACTAAAACAAGTCTCCCAATTGGAAGACTACTACTGATGCTCATGCTGCACTAAACCAAGTCTCCCAATTGGAAGACTACTACTGATGCTCATGCTGCACTAAAACAAGTCTCCCAATTGGAAGACTACTACTGATGCTCATGCTGCACCAAAACAAGTCTCCCAATTGGAAGACTACTACTGATGCTCATGCTGCACTAAAACAGGTCTCCCAATTGGGAGACTACCACTGATGCTCATGCTGCACTAAAACAAGTCTCCCTATTGGAAGACTACCACTGATGCTCACGCTGCACTAGTGTGCACCTCAATTGGCTGCCACAATGACGCGCGCTGGAGAGCGTCTGTGCACCATGTGGATCGCCTCGTGTAACGGCCTCAGCCATTGCACCAGAGCCTCCACGATTGCACAAAGGAAGACTGCCCATGCTACGCCATTCCAAAGGGAATGAAACGGAACCTTCTTTCATATAAATAACTTGTTTTGAACATTAACACCCTCTCAGCTCTCTCTGGCTACTTTGCATTTTGGAATCTATAGGAGCAGAAGTGGACTGGTTTGATTTCATGATCGACTCTTTCATTGAAGAAAGAAAAGTCCATTCAATGCCACCCTGCATCATTCTGTTCGGACAGAATATGCCACAAGAAAGTAATACTTACTTATCAGAGATGATACCATGATAAGAGTCTACATCGACTCTTTCAATGAATAAAGAAAAGTTACTTCAATGTCATCCTTCTGCATACTGTCTGTATGGCATAAGCTACGAGGTTGCCCTGCTCCCTTATCAAGGGTGACACCATGAAAGTCTACATCGACTCGGTCAATGAATAAAGAAAAGGCATCCGAATGGTACCCTACAACAGACTGTCTGTATGGAATATGCAATGAAGAGATGCTGCTCCTTCATCAAAGGCAGCATGTAGCGTAATAAAACATCAGGAAATTAACAGAACATCCGGATTCTTCTAGAGTATCCAGATAGCTCTCCCATTGGTCCACGTGATCATTTTTTGGCGCCAAAATGTGTTGTTACCTTCATTGGGATTGGGCAGTTGCTATGAAAGTTCGCGGAAGTGACGACAACGCGTCTCCAGCAATTGCTTATGGATACGTTCCCGTCAACATTTGACCAAAAATCCATTATCTGATGCAATTCCAGATATTGCCATTTTTCATATCTCTGACAACTCATCTCCTTTTCCACAAAGTATAATGCCCATAGTGGCCTAAAAATGTGTTTATTCAGTCAATACGCAACAGAGGAGTGTTTTTGCTTGAGACGGAGCAGGTGACTTTTGAATGGACTTTACTCCAAATGACACCTTGTCATGAACTTTCAACAGCCGTTTTCACAGTTTTCCGTTTTTCACTCTTAGCATATCAAGATCTCGACCACCAATTACCTTATCTTTATAATATTTGGCCTTTTGTCTACGACACGTTGAAATGCAAAGCCACAGAGAGAATTGTGCAAATACTGCATTTAAACCAAGTTAGAACTCGCTAACTGATCAATTTCGTCTGTTTCAAAACAACTTCAACGGTCTACATGAAAAGTGGGCGTGTACAAAGTCCTGAGATGTACATTTCAAGTTTTCTCTTTATTCTCCATGTGCAGCAGTTTCATCAACCACAATTTTAACAGTGAATCTTTTGTTTGGAGCATCAGAAGGTGGTTACCATAAAGATTACATTTTCGTATAATAAAAGTTTTAATAATGGTTACCATGGCAACTACTTCCGTGATTTCTATATTCTTGACACTTTTCACAATCATTTAAGGAGTACTTACTGTTGAATACTTAAAACAAGTGTTAGAGTAAAGTGCTCCGGGAGACAGAAACATAGCCTTATATCTCGGTGAGTGCTGTGCAAGATCATTCTGTGAACCCGAGTCAGTATTGACTCTGGCACAGTTCGCAAAGAATGGGTAATAGACTTGACCCTTCGCATTACAGCATTGCGCCAAAAATAGTTCGTTCTGATACTATTTTTCTCTCCACTTTTTACAGAAATCAGTCAGATGCCAACGCTTGTTTCCATTTCAACACAAACATTTTATTGTATCGAATAAACGCTTGTTTATTGAATCAACAAGAGTAAGTTAAGAGTTCTGTGCGAAATAGTCTTAGAACTATTTTAACGACGTATGAGAGGGAGCAGATCGGCTATACCACAAGCTTCTCGTGTGACCTCCATTTGCATATTTCGGACGAAAACCTTCCATCACGTGATGTCAAATGGACTAGAGACACTTTCGCCGGTTGGCGAAGTCTCTAGTGAACTAGAATGGTGCAAGATAGCTCGCTCAAGCTTCGGCGGACATCCTCGCAGTCACGTGTTTATTCGCGTGTACATTGTGCGCGTGCGTGTGCCTCAGTGTGCACTTGCGTAGGTTTATGTTAGTCAACAGTATTGATAGACAATTTGAAGAGACCATGTATTGGAAAGTCAAACACTCACATTTAGCTGGTACACATAGTAACCCGCGCAAGAGAAGATTTTTCATTCCTATTGTAATATTGACCACTAACGTAAGACTGCAGAGCTGAAGACAGCGTTCGTGATAGTCAAAACTAACAAACACACACACGCGCGCGCGCGCACGCACGCACACACGTACGCACACACGCACGCACACACACACACACACACACACACACACACACACACAGCTTAATATTTCCTGCACCGATCTCTTTGTGACGAGGAGTGTGAGAAATTGAACGCGGTTGTGTTCATCCGTGTGCCTGTGTATGTATGTGTTTGTGCGTTTGCGAGCGCGCAAGCTCATTTGCCTGTACACTCGAGGATTGCGCATGTATGCGTTCATCCATGCGTCTGCGTGCGTTAGAAAATTTGTGTTTGTTTGTTTGTTTGTTTGTTTGTTTGTTTGTTTGTTTGCGTGTGTGCATGCAAACATCCGCGCGAGATGCAAACATGAGCGACATTTGATAAGACCATTTGAAGACGATTTTTGACAAGTTTGCAGTTTAGATCTCGCTGATGTTTCAATATGGCTTATGCACGCACGAGTATTCACAAGTGTGCACAGCACCCCCCCCCCCCCCCCCCCCAAAGTAATAGTGACATGTGCAGTGTAGATGGAGGAAGGGAAAAAAGGGGATGGGGGGAAAATGGGTTTGAAAATGATCGTGGCCGCAAAATGCCAAAACAGAACATCGACAATATTTATCGATTCGACAGTGAAGGACGTGTACTTTCGGCTAACTAAAAACTTTAGGCTTGTTCAGGAGGCGCAGCGCTGCATGTGATTCACTCCTGAACAGCAATTTTGGGGCGTGATTCACTCAGCGCTGAGCAGCGCTGTGAATCACCAATCCGAGGTGATTCAGACGATTTTGCATCATTTTCAAAATGGCGTCTTCGATCCCGCACTGGCCGTCGATGCGTAAAATAACCCTCAAAACATCATTTTGGGACTGGAACGGGCTTTATTTGCCCCAAGCGCTCTGTATGCGCGAGTAATGGCAAGTAAGGATGACACAGTAGTGGACTTTATTCATGCAGAATACATTTAAACGTGCATAAACGATGTCTGTGGCAAAGAAATAACTTTCTTCGCGTCTATCAACACAACATGGGGCGCAAAAGATTTACCTCCCCTTTAACAAGTGAAGCTTTGCACTACATCTTAGGTGTTCAGGAGAGGCAAAGAGCGCTCAATTGCCAACATGAAGCGCTCATGCAGCGCTTCATAATCCTGAATAAGCTTTTTGGTTCCGAGAGCCCATCGCCCAGAAGCTCGGGGAAGCCCAGTCAATCCCCAGTCTTAAAATATCCGGATGATGATAAATATCCGGATGTTTTCTCACACCACACATCAGTCTCCACGGAAGCAGCAGGGCAAGAGTGAAGGACGCCCTTATGACTCCCGTCGCCGCCTCTGAAAGGCGGACCAAAAATCACGCCATCTATCAGCGAGGTTGTCAATCAAGTACGCAACTCTAGGCACACCATGGACGCCTCGTGCGCAGTGTCGCCATTGTGCGTGTGCTGATCAGCTACTCATGTTCCCGGGGAGGTGGTGATAGCGGGGCATTCAGGGCTGCTGCCACTGGCAACCAGGGTATTTTGGGCCGCAGACACGGGAGGATGCGCAGAGCCACCCATCGAACACCGAGAACACGGCGCTTTTGTCATTTCCCCGAGCAGTTGGCGTGTGCTTACCACCGGCCCAGACCTGGTGGAGAATTACGGGTGCTTGAGGTTGCGACCCGCGCATTTGCAGTTTGCTCTGAGGAGAAAATCACGCCGAACATTGCGTGGACAACGGCATTGGTCACGTCAACGCTATGGTCGTGCGAAACGGTGTAGAGTGAAATAATTCACCTTACAAAAAGAGTTGTCTTGTAAACATAAGCTCTTTATTATTGGACAGATCCTCTTATGAGTACAAGGATAAACGTATCGTTGAGTAATACTAGGCCTATAAGAAAAAACACACACAGAATTGGAATGTTCCAAACAATTTCCGAATGTCTGTTGTAAGAAGAACCTTTGTAAAGGACGATTCCGCCTCGGTAGGCCTACTAGAAGAGGAAACCGCCAGATGATGAGAAATGGACGCTAGAAAGCTTACTTTTTTTAGCAACCACGTCATGAAACACCTCAAATACAAGACCTAGATATGATCAATTTTGTCTGTGATAAATTGCCGCGATGCGACCGTCTCATCTGGCACGGTGATGGCAGACAGCATGGTTCCAGCCACAATGGCTTTCTCATCATCTGAGCAATTGTCAGTTGTTGGATGAGGTAAAGTACACCTAAGGGCAGAACCCCCCTTATTCAGCACGTACCTCGCGACCAACTTTCCTGCCATGCTCAGAGCATAGCGCACGGTCTTCTGTTGTTGCTTGGACCTGATGTTATGTCTGGATCTGTTGGCAGTTGGATGAAGCATAGTGCACGTAAGGGCATGGAAAGGACGTCGATTTGATGGTTCTTCAGAATGCTCAGTAGAGGAACATTTCCACATTAGATTTATTAAACGACCGCATCAAGTGGGAGACGTTGACTTACTCAGGCACGTTTTAGAAGGGTGACCCCTTATGGGTTAACGTCATAGGATACCACATTAAGGCCAATCAGCTTTAAAATGGCGTTTGCTGTCGGATAACTCAGTGTAATGATAAGTAGTTTTTGTCGGAGACGGTCACATTTAGACTGGATTGTACAGAAGTCTATTGAGAACGCTGAGACGTGACTGTTTCCTGCCTGGTCAGTTTTCCCAAATTCAGACTGTAACGCACCTATGACGATTTTCTCATCATTGCATCATCACAAAGTACACTGAATTTCCTCAGTAATGATACTGAGTAGTGGCAGGCCTCCGTCAGTCCTGCCCGACCATGGATCACGGCCCTGGACTAATCCCATTGCAGATCCTGCTGTGGCTGTGTAGGCCATTACTGGGGTGGCAGTCCTTGTTACCGCGGTCGCAGTTGAAGGTGTTTGTCTGGTACAGCCTGTTCCTCTGATGGGTGCGCTTCTCTTCTCCCAGCCTCAGGGGTCTCATCTGTCCCTCCTACAGTCTCCCTTGGATCTCACTTTTCAATCTGGTTCGATCCCTTGCAACGTTCTCCCAGCATGATACAGCGATGTCACACGCCTTGAGGTCCCGTTTGCAAGTGTCCTTGTATCGAAGCTGTGGACGACCAGCTGGTCTCTTGCCTGTTTCCCGTTCGCCGTACAAGGGGTCCTTTGGGATTCTCCCAGCCAGCGAAGTCTGCGTTGTCTGAGCAGGGTGTACATGCTTGGAAGGTTTGCCCGTGAAAGAACCTCAGTGTTGGGAAGTTGGGAATAATACTGAGATCATTATGATGTGAGCAGTGCTTGACGATTCATGCCTGTCTGAATACGTGTGCACTGAAAAGGGGCATTACAAAGAAAATATAAAAACAGTTTTTATGTGCAGATGATACTCTGTTTGCGACCAAAGTTTACAGAGAACAGGAAATTTCCTTGGCTTTTAGTTCAAAGAAATGTTTTCAAAGGCCATTGGAAAGGCCCTGAACGTACAAATGAGTCTCCCATTTACAATGACATCACACACGTCATGACTTCGTTCGCAAAGAAGGCAGATTCAGGATAATGACAAAGCAGGGTTCTTAAGCAATCAGACGCTGAATTTGGCACACACACATACACACGCGCGCGCGCTTTACAT